>CAUYSK010013661.1:0-15840 GCA_963575035.1 Avahi laniger | reverse complement strand
TTTCTTTCTATTTTTTTTTTTTGGTAGAGATGGGGTCTCACTCTTGCTCAGGCTGGTCTCGAACTCCTGAGCTCAGAACGATCCGCCCACCTCGGCCTCCCAGAGTGCTAGGATTACAGGCGTGAGCCACCGCGCCCGGCCTCCAGTTGATTTTTTTAAAAAAAAAAAAACTGCTTAGTTTTTCAAAGTGTTCTCAGTTCTAAAAATCCAGTGTGGATGAATAATAATTCAATGGTGTTACTGTCCTTGCCGTTCTCTTCTTAAATGGGCATTATACATTACATACCTGTTTCTAATTAAAGACATAAAGTAATTGTCTTGAGCTGCATACTAAAACTTGCTTTCTCAACAGGTATGCACTTTGTGATTCCATTAATCTCAGGAGTTCTTAGAAATTCTCCAGAAATGAACACTGGAAAACCTTAGTATGATAGTCCATCCTTGTTACATCTTCATTAAGTGTTAAATGAAGCTTAGTCTCTGCTATTGCTCCATTCAAGTAATTCACTTCCCTCTTACTTAGAATAGCCACTGCTGTAACAACTCTTGGTCGACCTCACATCTGGCATCTCTATTCTGCTACAACTAACTAGAGCAATCCCATTTCATTCATTTCTGTATTACTTCTAGTCACTGCAACCAAGGCTTAATTGCCCCATGACCTCTCTACATGTACTATAAAGAACGATGCTTTTTGTTTTTGTTTTGTTTTGCGGTAATCTGCACTGTCCAGCCTCACTTATAAGGCAGAATGTACTTAAATAGAACACATTCTGAACAGAATAAGCAGAGAGATGCTTTCTGGATCAAGACTCTGAAAAATCACTTTACAGAAGGCAGATGATATGCTCAATCCAGAATTATCATATTATGATCATTGCAGTGGTTATAGATAATAGTAGGACTAGGTATTCCAAGCTTTTGGCTTCTCATTCCTTTCCCTACTTTGCCCTAAGACTTTATTTTTAAAGGTCGTGTGTTATAGACTTAGGACACACAGACCACTCTCATGCATATAGAAAGACAAAACAAATCCTTATTTAATTGTGTTCTTAAAGGGCTGCGTTAGTCTTGCTCACTGGAATTCCTTAAAAAAATAATAGTGTGTCAGGGCTACCCACTGAAAGATTCTAGAAAGCTATTATTTTTTTCCTAGTCACTTGGACATTTGATGCAGGAAACTCTAAAATTGTGATTTTTGACTGTTCCATATTTATTATATTTTCATGACAATCCTACAACCATTTGAAAGAGGAGAAATAGAGCTGGTAATATGGTGGCCTTTGAGATCAAAATACGAAATGTTGATCTTGATTATGTCCATCAATTTCAACATATTTTTACTTAAAAATAAGGGTCTAAGCTCATAGAGAAAATTCTGTTATTTTAAATCCCATCAAAGCCTGGTTTTCACAAAGTCATACATGGCAACGGAGAGAAAATTGCAAGCACCCTGGTCCATCTTACATTTTTTGAGCCACAGATGCCTGTGTCATTGAAGTACTCCTACATTTTACTGTAGTCCTTAACAACCAAAATTAAATATCTTTTAGAGGCAGACTATTTTGTTGGTTAAAAGCAAGAGCTGAATAATCTTGGATTTTTGAATCCAATTCTTAATAGTTTGTGCTTTTAGTATTCAACTTATTTAACTTTTTATAAAAGTGAAGATAATAAAAGTACCTATGCAATAGGTTTATTGTGAGAATTAAATAAGAAGATGCATATAAAAGTTTGACACAAAGCTTTACGATTGTAATAAATTTTAGGTGTAATTATTATCACAATTCATAAAGCAATCAGAAGGACATAATTCAGAACATAATTTCAAGTCTTTTCTTCTTTTAGCATATAAAGGGACATACAAACACTACACACACATACACACACACACACACACACACACACACATCCACCCACCCCTAAAAACTGAATTTTCTCACTTCAGACAAAATTTGGGAAAATGGTCAGATACCTTGGTTAGCCACATAATCAAGCAAAACAGAATGAAATATGTCATGGTTTGAGAAGTGGTTTTGTTTTTGTTTGCAAATCATCAAAGAAGGTCATCAAACCAACATGTAGTTCCATAACCAATTAGGTGATACTTTTCTAGTATCAGTGCCTGCTCCCTTTTTATTGATGAAATCTGAACTGCAGATAACACTTTGGAAACGGTAACTTTCCCAAGGAGTCAGAGAGAAAGGAAATGCAAAGTTCTGGTAATCTTATCAGAATAGCTAATTCATTAATATTTGCTAGATAGTTTTCTAAATAATTTAAAACATTATTAGTTGTCCAAATGACTTTGAATAAATTTTCCAATTCTTTATAAATTTTTATTCCTTAAGTCAATGTTGTTAATTTTTCCTTAAACTCAGCATTTTTTTCTCTTAATTCTCAACAAGAGCAGCTAATCTTTATTTAAATCTCATCCAGCCATCCAACTTCACCACAAGAGAGTGATAAAAGCTGCATTTTGAAAATTAGATGAAATTTTTCTTGGCAAAAAGGAAGAAAAGAGGTGAGAAATCTCACCATGGTTAGTGGTGATACGAACAGAAAAGAGTGGCAGGCAGTGGCATTTGTACAGAGAAATGCTGAAATAACGTTTGGCTTAAAATTTTGCTGAACTTCCTGTTTTTGATTCAATATCACCATCACTGCTTTTAGAGGTTTTGCATTGAAAGGCATTAGAGTGAGATTCAGAAGGTAAAATGCAAGGGCAGCTCATCAAATTTGATATTAGGAGCCCTACACGGTAAAAATTGAGATTCACAGTTGGTGTCAGTTGTTGACAAAGACTCTCTTGGCTTTTGCAGTCTGAGTTAGCCTTTGAATTTACTGAGTTAGAATTTACTAGGTGACCTTATGACTTATAGTAGCCTCTTCAAGCTCTTGAGAACTACCTACGCTAATGTGCAGGCTGAGATTGGTGGAGGTAGAGTCTTAGGGTTTACCAGAAGCAAATCCTGAGTTAAGGATTCAAATGCAATCAGTTTAATAGGACAGTCATCCTAGGAAACACCAAAAGGGGAGTGGAGAAGACAGGGAAAGCAAAGGAAAAATTAAGAGTACACTAAATCAAATTATCCCTGTATGTTATTGGAGATTAATTTTGTTGAAAACTCTGGAGTCAGTGTGGAACTTGCACCTCTTATTGGTTGAAAGCTGCTGCTGAAAACTATGAATTTTTTGGTCACATTTGCCCTTCTGTGAGCTTGGGCAGCATGGGTCTGGTGTAGCAGAAAATTCCTGGGCGGTTAGAAGTCAGATCTTGTTTACTATCATGGTAAGGCCAGAGGGGATGTGACTTTACCACATATGTTTGTCAAAGTCCTATTCATGAAGCTTGCAAAAAACATTTTATAACCAATTATTTTAAACATATGACAATTCCGCTTACAAACAAACAAGCAAAGAGAAATCTAACAAATTCTACACTTTAACTGCACCCCCTGGTTTTTTTTGTTGTTTCCATTTAAATCTTTTTATACTATCTAGCTCTCAAAAGTTGTTGCAGTTATTTTTAACAGGGTTGTCTTTTAGTCTTCCTACTCAACATATAAGTGGTTTATACACAGCAACATAGCAACAGAATATTCTCTATTTGTGTCTTACAGTTACCAGTGAGGTTTTATCCCTTCATATGATTTCTTGTTGTTCATTGATGTCCTTTTCTTTCATATTAAAGAACTCCTTTTAGCATTTCTTGTAGGACAGGGTCCTCAATGGCCACCTTGAGGAATCTTTGTGAAATCATCCTTAATTTCCGCTATTTGGCATTAATTGTATTCTTAGTTCTGTTCCTCTAGCACTTATCTTAAAAATTGTTGTAACAGATTGTTTACACTAAAGGAGTAAAACTATGGATGTGTCCATTGTCCATGCTGTAACACGAACATTTTGAAGTCAAGGACTGTAAGACAAGGCTCCATCTCTCAAGTCACCTAGGTAATCTTTGCATGAAGTACTCAGCTTGCTGAGTTGGAAGGCCTTGACTAGATAGGGAGTCTAGTGGATGGGAGCTCAGGTTTCAAGACAAACGGACCTGTGTTATAATCTCAGGTCCTCCAGTTAGTAACTTACGTTTTAGGCTTACAACTTACCTATTTAAGTATCAGCTTTCTTATATCTGTAAAATAGGAATGCAGAGCACTGTAATGATTAAAATGTCTTCCACATGTCATATTTTCTTGCTCTTATTTGGTCTAGTAGGCAGAACCCAGATCAATGGGGAAAGTTAAACAGAGTCTATACATGAACAGGAAGGGTGAGCAAGGGTGATGTTTACTGCTCTTTTCAACTCCAAAATTCTAAAAAATAATAGAATGCATAATTTCCAGCCTCTTACCAGCCCAAAGGTAAAATCAGTGTAAATTATATTAATGATATTAAATTAATGCTTTTAAAGAAATTACTTTAAATCTAACCTTATTAGCAAATGGGCAATCTCCAGTCTTTTCCCCATTCCGAAAGTTCCCTTATTTCTGGCATGTATCACTCCCTCAAGTCTGGAGGTGAGAGACATTACTGTTTTGTTCAATACTGTATCATTAGCATGTAGAATATTGCTTGGAACATGGTAAGTCTTCTACCCACCTGTACTTGCTACTAAATGAATGAGGATGAGTGATTAGGGTGTGTGTGTGTTCAGATATTGAATATATTCTACCCAATTACCAAACAAAATATGCTACTAAATGTATTGTTCCTTTTACTAAAGGCAAATATAATTGAGTCTGAGCTCGTCTCAAATTTTCTAAAATTTAGAAAGATGCTATGAAACTATAGAACAATCTTTGTAAATGCTGTGGGAACAGTTCCATTTCAATAGGAAGTGGAGTCAGGACACTGCTAACAAGAGATGTTACCCAAAGTTATCATAACTTAGAATCTGACATAGCAAATACAAATAAAAATGGGATTTGGGTATTGAGTTATAAGATTAGATAGGATATCCAAAGTCTGTTTGGATTCTAGCATTTTATAATTCTAAATATATAATGTGGTCATTAAAAATTCCTAAATAGATTGTTTGAAAATTTAATGAAGTTAGAGAAACACAGTGAACAAATCACTTTTCATTGTGTGCTAATAAAAATCTAAAAATTTAAGAGTTAAAATGATATTTGTGGAAGTTCAAAGGAGGGATTAAGAAACTGAGATTGAGTCTTGGATATGTCTTGGATGGTATGCTGCTGCTGGCCTTTGTCAGCTAAGACGACGTTTTAGACAACGTTGCCACCCAAAGACTCAATTTTATGAGATGTATATTATGAATAATTTCTACTTCACATAGCTATTGTAAAGAAGGATTAAAAATTATAGTGTGTGACAATATTTCATACAATCTCTGAAATATGGAAATGCTCAATAATTGGCAGATCATTTTGTTTTATTTTGTTTATAATCAGATTCTTAGGCAAAAATCCCAGGCAAAAGGTGCAAACTTTGGCCATCAGAAAGCTATCAAGGGATCTTCACTGTGTGTTTTGCATCTTTCAATCTAATAGATGAAATAAAATGGATTTCTATAACTTCTTCTATTCCACAAAATTAATTTGAATACAGTAGATTCAAAAGTAGATTGTCTTAATTAAGACAAAGCATTTAGGACAATGCCTGGCTCATAGCAAGAATTCTCATTGCTATTATCATCATTAAAATAACTTATTTATGTTTGATCTCTCAAAAACAGAATTTTTTAGAAAGTAATTTATTTCATGATCAATTTCTTATTTTGAAGAATGGTTTATTATTGCTTTCAAATATTCACACTGATTTACCAAAAATAAATAAATTGGTAAATATATCTAAGGAAGAAAAATTTTAAAAATCTATAATACAAGCACCCACAGATATTCTTTCCTACTATGATAGAATTTCTCTCTAGTTCCCTTCGTGTATTAATTTGTTTTCTTATATTAATTGACCTTTTACTTTTTAAAAAGGCATATTTATACAGGTTTGCTTTCATTTATAACAGCATTTATTCCATAAGATTTTTTTATATTAATAAATATTTTTCAAAAAAGCAATTTTTCTTTTATTCAGAGTCTTATACACTTTATTCAGTCATTACCTGATCTTTGGAAAAGTAAGTTGTTTCTAATTGTTAGAATAAATTCACTACAGTTATGGTGTGCTTATACATAAATTATTATTGCATATCTGATTATGTCTTCAGGGTAAATTCTATGAAATACAATTACTAGAGCAATGAATATTACTGTTTTCAAATCTCTTGTTTCACCTTATTAAATTTCTCTCTAGAACCCCAGTGGTTCCTCATTTCAATCAAAGTGAAAGCCAAAATCCTTATAAGGTCTACATACGTGACCCACTATTAAAGCTCTGACCTCTCCTTCACTACTTTTCAGGCCTTTGTTCTAGCTAGTTTCTCCTTGTGGATTATTCTTCTCTCAGCTATTTACCTGGATTCTACCCTATCTCTGGAAATATTTTTCTCCAGTTTCATCTCCTTAATGAAATTTATCCTTACCATCTTATTTCTTCTGTAACTTACGCCCTCAAAGTCTTGACTATATAAGTTAACTATTTATTGCGTTATTTTTAATTTTCTCTCTCCACTCTATACACTCCATAGGCATAGGGATCTTTAACTTTTTTTCACTGATATATCCCAATTGTCTATAGCAGTGCCTCATGCATTTACAGATGCTAAATATTGGTTATGTAAATGAACATATTGACTACCAGCCACTAGATATGAGCTTGTCTGTTGCACAGCAGTACCATAACCTATGTGTGTTTTCTTCTGGGTCTTCCATATTGATCATATTTTCTCCCCTTCTTCCCTGTCGTGTTACTTTTACTTCTGTATTCTAGAAGTGATTGCAAAGTTATCTTACAAATCATCAAAGTTGTTTTCTCTAAAATTGATTTTGAAATTTTTTGTTTTTAATAACTAAAATATTCTTGTGTGTATACTGGTTTGTGTAAATACAGGTGATCCTTAAATAGTAATATTTACTATAGTAAGTTTTAATATTGATGATATTATACTATATGGTAACTATTACTATTTACTGTAACTAGTAATATTTACTGTAGTAAATCATAGTAAATATAGTTGACCCTTATTTAACACAAGGGTTAGATGTATCCAGCACCCAGGCAGTCAAAAATCTATGTATAATTTTTGTCTCCCCAAAACTTGACTATTAATAGTCTACTGTTTACCAGAAGCCTGACTGATAATATAGTCAATTAACACATATTTTGTAATCTTATATGTATTATATGCTATACTCTTATGATCAAGCAAGCTAGAGAAAAGAAAATGTTATTAAGAAAATTGTAAGGAAGAGAAAATATGTTTACTGTTCATTAAATGAAAATAAATCATCATAAAGTTCTTCATCCTCATGGTCTTCACATTGAGTAGGCTGAGGGGGAGGAGGAATAAGGGGTTGGTTGGTCTTTCTCAAGCAGAGATGGAAGAGGTGGAGAAGGTGGAAGGGGAGGCAGGAGAGGCAGGCACACTGGGGTAACTTTCAGTGAAAAATCCATATATGAGTGGAACTGCACAGTTTAAATGCATCTTGTTCCAGGTCAAATGTATATTTTATATTTCTTATGATTTTCTTAATAACATTTTTTCTCTAGCTTTATTGTTAGAATAATGTATATAATACCTGTAACATATAAAATACATATTAATCAACTGTTTATGTTATTGGTAAGGCTTCCAGTCAACAGTAGGCTGCTAGTAATTAAATTTTGGGGGAGTCAAATTTATCTATGGATTTTCAACTGCATAGGGGAGGCGATCAGCACCCTTAACTCCTGTGTTGTTCAAGGATCAACTATAATAATTTTTCTATTGCCAGCAGGTCTAAATAAAAGCTATCAATTCAAGACGGTACCGCTCCCATGACTTTTTGTGACAAAACTTACTACTATTCTGACTTCAAATTCCAGAATAAAAGTGCTAACATCTACCCATTGATATATTTCTTTATTACATTTCTAGAAACAAAATGAACAAATACATGGAAGGATTATAAGCGTGACCACCACTTAGTGGGATCCTGATTTCTGAAATAAATAAATTTATTGCAAAGGTGCCTCCTCATCTCTT
Organism: Avahi laniger; assembly: GCA_963575035.1. Classification (NCBI taxonomy): domain Eukaryota; kingdom Metazoa; phylum Chordata; class Mammalia; order Primates; family Indriidae; genus Avahi; species Avahi laniger. The sequence goes on along the minus strand of CAUYSK010013661.1, from coordinate 7,733 downwards.
TCCCATGTTTTATTTCCTTTTGGAACAAAGGTGTATTTTAGCTTCTATGGTGGTGATTTTCATTTCATATCTTCATGTCCATAATTAGTGAAAATTTTTCTTTGATTTTCTTTTCATGATTGTATGTCTTAGTTTTACAAAGAGATTTTTAGGTTCTATTTGACAGAATATATTCTGCTACCTTAAACTAAAAGGACTACATAGAATTTTATTCCTGCTTTTTCAATGATCAATTCTTGTATTATAGTATTTTATTTTATATTGGAATCATATTTTCAATAACTTTTATTTTTGCATCTCATACTGTTTTCTCTACATGTCATCCTATACTCACTCTAATCTCTCATTATAAAGGTCAAGATTTCTTGTATATTAAAGTGGATTCTATATAATCTTTGAAAACTATTGATTGATAAATTACGTTCAGCAGAATGTCAGTAATTTTTTTGGTGAGGAGACAACTGGCAGAAACTCAAATGTAGAGGACACTGTTGGTATGTTGCCTCCAGATCCCCTTTACTCGGCTCACAGAGGCTGCTTCTCAAGGGAATTGCCTTCGAATATGACCATATGAGGAGGATATGCCTCCAGAGCGCCACCTGATGATCAGGGGAGAGGACAGCCTGTATTTAATGGCTGACTGATGTTGAAAACAAGATGCTAGACTCTTGCCTTAAGGTGGAAATGTCTTACAGAGATCTTCCTCATCTATCTTTAGTTCTATTCCTAGGTATCTATATATAATATAATGTCTATTGTTAGAAATAGAAATAAAACTGATTATTTTATATTGACATTGTATTTAGTAGCATTGTATTTAGTAGACACATACATACATATATATATGTGTACATACATATATGTATTCTAGGTAGACAATCATGTTCTCTATAAATGGTGACAATTTTATTCCTCCATGCAAAATCCTAATGAAATTCATTTCTTTCTTTTTTGTTTGCTTATTTGTTTTATTACTCTACTCGAGAAGTTTTCCATTAAAATACTGAATAGAAGCAATGATTGCAGGCATCCTGTATAATATTTTTTTAAAGAAAAGTGGCTCTTCAAATGCAATTCCAGGTTAATTTTACTAGAAAAATGGTAAAGTCCTGGAAACAAAAGCAAAGCAGTCCACTCTTACCAACAGGAAGTTTGTGATCTTAAGAAATCTCACATTATCTACATTTTTATGATTTTCTTTGTCTTCACATTGTAAGATCTTGGCATAATACTTAAGGTCTTCCTCAAGTGAGTCAGGTATAAGGCCCCCAGTCTCTTCACTGGTCTCTCTTTTTCTTTCTCTCTCTCTATTCATATATATATATATATATATACACACACACACACACACACACACATATATATACATATACATATATATACACACACATACATACATATATATTTACATATGTACATACACACACTCTAAACATTTCATGAGTTAAATAACCCTGTAGAGGATTTGGAGGTTCAAGGGATGGAGTCACATTGAGAATCACAGAGACACCACTGTGTTTTCAGTTGCTATCTGGAATAAACGGAATATTAATTCTTTCTCAACTGCAACAGATCTCCCAAGCCCAAGCTCCCACATCCCCACTTTCTATTCCCAGGAGCTTGCCAGTGTATTTTCTCCTAACAATATTCTCTTCAAGTCTAGTGTCAACTGTTAGTATTGATCATTTTCCCATTTTTTTACGTTTGTAAAGCACCTTGTCCGGTGTCTGAACCACAGTTAAGTATAAGTAAAACTTATTATTAAGAAAAAAAAAGAAATCTCACATTATCAAAAACCACATTATGAATGCAATGGTTTCAGGGAACTAAAAAATGTCAGACTTGCAAAGCCAAAGTTGTGGGGTCTTTTGGCAAAAATTTCAATTTGTAACGAACGTTCTCTTTTTTAAAGCAGATATGTTTACTTTGTCATTGTAAGCTATAAAATTGACAAAAATGAACCTAGACATCACTGAGCAAACTCTTAACAGCACTTGAGTTTAGTTCCCAAATCAACAAGCTTCCTGAGTGGTGACTCTCAACCCTGGCTGCACATTAAATCACCATAAGAGCTCTTAAACATGCAAATTAAGTAAAAATCATTATACATTTTTTTTTAAATCTCTGGACAAGAGCTTTTAATATTGCACCATTAAATATCATAATTGCTCTAAATTTTAAGTTAATCTTTTCTGATTTAACAGAGTTTCATTTTATTTCTAGTTGGTTAAAGTTTTTAGCATGGATGACTAATTTTTATCAACTACTTTCTGTATCAATTAAAAAGAACATATGATTTGCCTTTTTTTTCCAATGTGGTAATATAAAATAATTTATTTTCAAATAATAAACCAATTTTACATTCCTAGGAAATCCAACTTAGTTGTGACATATATTATACTTTAACATATTATATAATATATTGCTGGATCTAGTTTTCTAATAATGTGTTCATGATTTTTGTATTTAGGTTTTTGAGATAGGTCTGCAATTTTCCTTTATTGTATTATCCTTGTCTGTTTCTACAATCTAAGGCTCTTTATATCTCAAAAAAATGTATTGGTATACATTTCATTTTTATCTATTTTTTGAGATTTTGTTTAGTATTGGTGTTATTTCTTCCTTAATTATTTCGAAGAATTTTCAGATAAAGTCACTTAGTCTAGGAGTTTTTTCTCTGGAAAGGCTATAAATCATGATTGTATTTTTCATAGGTATAGAGACATTTATATTTTCTATTTCTTTTATGTCAGTTTTGATAATGTATTTTTTTCCTAAGAATTTTTCAATTTCAACTCAATTTTTAAGTTTTGGAATGAAGTAGTCCATAATAGTCTCCAATTAGCTTCTCACAAATCTGTCCTTTAATTACTTCTTTAGTGTCTGCCCTAAACATTATAAAATGCTCAGATTATAAATGCCAGAATAAAATAACAAAATCTACTTTTAATTCATATTTTTCTCAATTTCTAGACATGTAAACTTACAATCTTTGTATTGTTGTTATGTATTTTCATTTTCAAAAATATTTTTATCAGAGATTTATTATTAGGATGATATTCTTTACCTTAGCACTGCAAAAATGTCATCCTTTTATCTTCTGACTTCCATAGTTTATAGTGGAAAGTTACACCTGAGTTTTACAATTGGAAGATAGTGAATCTTTTATCTCTGGCTAACTTTTTTCTTGTTTTAGTAGTAACTAGTTTTGCTATGATGTGCTGAAGTGTTGTTATTCATTGAATTTTTGTCTGCTTTGGGTTAACAGAGCTTCTTGAATGAATTGAATGAGTTGATATCTCATTAGTTTTCAAAGGTCTTTATCATTATTTTCTTGATATTGCTTCTGACCCACTTACTGCCTATTATTTCCTTACTGAGACTCAAATTATATTTATGTTAAAACTTTACCAGGCCCTACATAATTCTTACTCTGTTTTCTCTAAATTTATGTTCTTTTTTCTTCTGCATGATTCAAGCTTTTTTTTTACCAGTATAATTTATAGTTTATAGTAATTATTTATTCTACATTATGTAATATGCTGAATCTATTAAGTTCTTAACTTCAATTATTCTTAGTTCCAATATTTCTAGATTTATTTTTAATATAGTAAACTTCCCTGATGAAATTCTTTATCTTATCCATCTATTTTCTCAAGCATATTAATCATAGATATTTTAAAGTCCCTAGATGATAATGCCAATATTTGGATTTGGATTTTATAATTTTTAGTTTTTGGTAATTTTTGGTAATATTTTATATTAATCCTATCAATTTGATTGAAGTTCGGAAATCTATATGAAAAAATTGTCGAGGTTCTACATGATGTAACAGATTAATTTTCTTCTGGCAGCACACAGACTATGGGCAGCAGCATCTTAATTAGTTTATTTCCAATTTGCTATTATTATACTTCTAAGTCCTATCCTTTCCTGGGTTCATAACTAAAATGCCTTTGGTTATTTACTACCTTCTTTTCTTCTGGATGGGCTCTCAAATCCAATTTTTATATCTCTAGCACAAGAAATCTGCTAAAATATCTGCTTATCTTTTAGCCACTGAGTAACTATTTTCCATTTTCTGTTTCCAGCACCTTTCCCTACCCATGTTCAACTTAGGAAACTGTCTCAAGAGGAAACTGCATGCAGCATTCATGGCTTACTTCTTTGTGCTTCACTTTTCTTTGAGTTTTGGTCCCTCAAGTTGTGAATGCCTTGGCAGCCTGAAATTCAAATTTTAGTTTCACTTGTCCTGAGAAACTGCTGCAATATCTCTATTACTATTTTCCATTCAGGCTCTATATCTCACTGTTGAAAGCAAATTCCCTGAGGAGAAAATTTCGGCATAAATACATTGCTCCTCTCAATGTGTTTTCATTATCTCTGACTATATCTGGCATCTTGATTCCACAAGCCCTTACTTCTGTCTGCTTTCTAATATATTCAAACATATGCATATTTTCCCCTTAAATTTTATCTAGCTTTGATAGTTATTCTTAGGAGGAAGGGTAGCTTAATACTAGCTAACTTACCATACTGGAATAGAAATATTCCAGATATCATTTTATATTTAAAATTCCATTCCTCTAAAATCATACATACAATTAATTGTGAAGATGAGATTCAAAACTGTGGCTCATGTTTGTTTGTTGGTCTGGTTAGTTATATACATAATTATATATTTAGAAATTGAGCTATTTACATTAAGAATTCTTTCATATAACTTGATAATGGAGATTTGTTATAAACAAGTAACACGTAACTTGATAATGGAGATTTATTATAAAAAAGTAACAGTCAATTGCTAACAAAAAGATTCAGAGAGTGTGTTGCACTTATTAAACACACACACACAGTCTTCTTCATACTCAGCCTTCATTTACAATTTTTGAGGAAGTAAATTTTACATCTACATGGAGACCCTGAGAGTCTCCAAGAATTCTGCTATAGAAAGCTCCAAAACGAAGATATGACTTAAATGCTTTAGATTTTTACATAACAGAATTATTTTAAATATCAAAGAATTTTTACTCTAATTTTCATTTAAATGTAAATTTTATTTATTGGAATATCACTCCCAGAATACTTCTGTGATATGAACGCTTTTATTCCTCATTAATAAAAACAAATTTCTGTTTGAAGTGTAAAATTCAAATTAATCTATATACCTGTTAAACTAGTAGTTTATATTACATGAAGTATTTTTATAGGTCTCTTTGTTTCTGTTGTTTTATAAATAATCCATTCCATCAAAATAAAGTCAAAAGTCTTTTTAGAAAATATTGTAAGAGAAAATTAAAAGGTAAATTCTCCTTCCTACTTATTAAATTTAATACAACCATTTATTAATGTTTTATGTGCCAAGTTTGATGATAGTTATTTTGAACAATATAAAAAAAATTTCTCCTCAGAAGACTAGTATAGTTTAATTGTGGAGGAAAAATAAAAAGAAACTATGAATGAATTACATGCTACTATTCACAGCATGATGGCATAAAGTAAATAAGCTGAGAGGAAAATAATGGGGGTTTCTATTTTTTGCATTTTATTCAATTTAACATACTGTGGAAGCTTAGGAAAAATAAATACTGCTACAGAATGGAAAACTTAAAGAAATCTTCAGGGAGTGTAGCACAGGCCAGGCACCACTGCACGATAGCCTGAGTGACAGAATGAGAGCCTGTCTCAAAAATAAAAAGGCCTAGTTCAGATTGGCTTTAAGACACTTAGGCAGACAAAAAAGGAGATTGATTGAATTTTTATATTTTCAGTTTCTTCTCTATCAGAAATAGTAGGCAATGTTGAGTGGTAGGTTGACTAGAATCCGATCAGAGTGAAGGGATGAGAGTATACAGTTGGTCCTTAATATGTAATACTTTATTGCTGCACTGTATACCAATTTATGAATATTGCAAAAAACAACAAGATTTCTTTATATTCAGATTGGAGAATCTATATGTTATTTCACATTCATTAAAACTACAAAATGGAGTTTCACTATAATTATAATATTTTAGAGGAATATCAGCCAAATAAACCTGAATACTGAAGATCTGATAGACTTTTTATCTTTCCTCTTTCTGGAAACAAAATGAAAACACATAAAAAGTATAAAACAAGTAAAAGCCTAATTGAAGAAAGACAGAGAATATTGGCTAAAATTTTTATCAATAATAGTTGCTAAGAAAATGTATTTTTATTTACCATCAAATTTTTTAAAAATTATGTGCAACTCATAAGTTAATAATTTTAAGAAACTAAAGCAATTGCATTTTATATTCAATTACATCATTTGAGTTACACAAATCATAGATGCATAGAATACTCCAGCTTGAAGGAACATTGAAGATCACCTAGTCTAGGGATGGCAAATGATATTCACTTTACATGCCAACTCTGCCTTAGCAGACAAGGGGCCCAGGATCCTGCAGCAATGTCCATCATCATCCTGGGAGAGAGAAACTGAGGCACGTATGTAATCTAATCTCCCCTGCCTTCCCCTTGCACCCATGGAAACCTGGGACTCAGGAGGCAATTAAATGTTCAATAATCCAGCTGTTCAACGGATTCTAGAGGAGCTAGAATTAAAATCCAGTTCTTTTCCCTTTGCATAATAGTTCCTTTGTATCAATTTTGCTCTTTATTTCCCAAAATTTGTTTTCATCTACCCCTTTCTATGAATCACATAAAATCATAGTCTGTGAAACACAAATTAATTCTTGGGAACTTGATAATATTGTATACAGTAGGTCTAATTCATTCGGTCCTTATTTTCAAGCCTGATATTATTTTAGCCATGCTGCAAATAGTATAAAAGTTTACAAATTTATTAGTAATATTGCTCACAGAATATTATTTGTATGAAGTAAAAAATATTAATTATACATATTTTTGAAATCATAATTAATGTAGCTAAAAATAGCAATATAATGTTTTTAATATCAAAGTATCTCTTATTTAAAATATTTTCTCTGGAAGCCTTCCTTGACCATTTCAATCCATTAAAATTGATTCAAAATGCTTTCCTTGAATGGATTTTAATTCAGTTGTTTTCCCTCAATCTATGCTTCCAGGGTACTTGGCTCATTGTTCTTCCCAGGTCCTCCTCTAGGGTGTGCAAGGTCCTACCCTCAGTGAATATATTTATGTAGCCCCTTTCTATAGAAACTAGGGGTTGAGACAGGATCCCCATTCATCCAGGACTAAAGGTGATTTTATGTCTATTGACAGTGAATTTTTTATCCTCTTTAAGATAATGATTTTCTTTAAAGTTTACATTCATTTAAAATTAAACTTTACACATCAAAAATTTTAAAATACATTTTTCACTCTTTTTTGTATCCCCAACATTTGGTATGGTTCCTAAAATACAGTAGGCATTTAATTATTAAATACAGTCATGCATCGCTTAACAATGGGGATACGTTCTAAGAAATGTGTCGTTAAGTGATTTCATAGTGTGAACATCATAGAGTGTTCTTACACAATCCTAGATGTTACCGTCTACTATACACCTGGGCTACACAGTACAGCCTATTGCTCCTAGGCTACAAACCTGTATAGCATGTTATTACACTGAATATTGTAGGCACTTGTAATACACTGCTAAGTATTTTGTGTATCTAAACATAGAAAAAGCACAGTAAAAATGTGATATGAAATATAGAAAATAGTATAGCCATGTAGGGCATTTACCGTGAATGGCAATTGCAGGACTGGGAGTTGCTGTGGGT
>CAUYSK010013660.1:0-24145 GCA_963575035.1 Avahi laniger | reverse complement strand
ATAGGCTATATTGGACAGTTTATTAGAAATGCTTCAGCTAAAATACATTTCAAGCATTAGGAAATTAGTGAGTTGCTCCTATATTTGAAGAAGTTTTTACAGTTGGTATAAAGAATTCTAAATTTGAGATCTTGTAATTGGCCTTGCAAAGTGATTCCCTTCCTCAGTTATTTTTTGTTCCCTCAGACTTTAACAGTCAAGTCTAACAACCAGACTTAACTAGCCTTTCCACAGCACTCACCATCAATCACCAACAGCTGATTCTTAAATCAGACTACCTGAAGACTCCAACACCCCATGTGACCTGACCTGCATTCCACAGCCCGCTATAAAATCCCTTGCCCTTAGTTGTTCAGTGAGATGGATTTGTGAGCACTTCTCCCATTCTCTCAACTGATGATTTTTGAATTAAAATTCCTTTTGTCCTTGGCAATCCTCATTGTCTCAATAATTGGCTCTTTGTACGACAAGTGTACGACCTAGGTTGGAACCCTTTTAAAATTTGGTAACAATCTTTCCAAGCAATTATCAATGGCAATGCCCTTCCTGATTAGAGAAAAAGCAGTAAAAACAATCTTGTTTCATTAGCTGCTTCAAGTTTGAAAGGGTTTTAAAGTATAATTGAATTTTAAAACCTTCATTTATGTAGTAGCTAGAGGGTGAAAGTCTTCATTAGTTGAGAGAGTATACTTTAATTTTCATAAAACACTAAACATTTGATATTTTTATAACTGTATTGTGATGGAATTAAAGAGATTCAATAATTAATTATGTAGTTCAGTTCAATTAAGTGTCTGCAAAAAATGTTTATATTGTACTTAATAAAATCAAATCCATTAGATACTATGATGCTATCTTAACACAATATATACAAAATTCCTTCCTTCCTCAGGTTCTAAAAACAATTTATGTGTAAATGACACAAGTTTATATCTCCTGTAGCATAGTCTGCATTTTCAGAAAGCACATAACAGTTTTTCCTCATGGTAAACTACAAAAATGTTAGCAGGTACTCCTCCCACAGTACAAAACACAATATAAAGAACAATAATTGCATAGTTTCTTAGGGATTATTATTGAAAATGCATAAAGTTGAAGGTAGCATAATTATTTTCAAATTCATTTTTGATTAAGGATTTACATTATGCTGGTTTTCTTCACTATATTGTGTGTGTGCATGTGTGTATGCATGTTTGTGAGAATATGTGTATATGTGTATAAATCTACTTTGGTTAAAATCTTTAATTAGAAAAATGTTAAAATGTCTTTGAAAAGCACACATGAGAAGTATTCCTTACAGTATATATATGATTAATTTATTATATTATTTCATTCATTAATAATCTAAATTAGTCAGAGGAAACAGAGTCCAAGCAAAGCATTCTCTAAGATTATGTTTTATATAATTATAGTATTTCCTGTGTTTGAAAAATAAAATAAACATATTCAAAAAATCCTAACTTAAATGAAAAATAAAATGTTATACTCTATACAGAGAGACTAGTTGAGATTCATATCCTCAATTCTATGTACATACAATTTTTATCATACAACATTTATTAATTGGACAATTATATAAGATTAATAATGTAATATCTATCCATAATCTATCAATCATGGACTTCCTTGATATTCAAGTCCCATAAATTTTAGTAAATTCTTATGATTTTATTGGGCCAATAATGACAGAATTTTGATTATTTATACAATTTATATTTTACTATTCAATTGACTAAATAGGGAATTTATTCTATGATGGTCTTTGAGCAAAAAATGAATAAATACCATAAAACATTGAAAAGACAGCTTAGATTTTTCTTTTGAGGGCAAGGGAAATTGGGTAGTGTCAAAAGTCTGTATATATGAATATTAGTTCTATTCTTATGTTCATATTACTCCATATCACATTAATTCTTAAGAAATTATGACTTTGATTCTCAAATAGAACTTGAGTTTTGGATTGGAATCCAAATTCAATTCAAGTGGAATTGGATTTCAAGAGCAAGTTAAAGAAATTAGAGACTATTCAGAAATCTTCTAGATAATGACCTTCAAAAATTCAAGATTTGATTCTCCATATATTTTTCAAATAGTCCAGAACCCAGTGAATTAAAAAACATATTACAGAATATATATGTTTATATGTATGAATATATATGGAATGAGTCTGTACATGTGTATTTATATATGCTAAACAATACAAAAACTTAAAACAAATTATTCCATGGTCAATAGAGTAACAATAATTAAATGAAACAGACAATCTAGGAAACCTACTCTCATGTATTATGAAGCAAAAATTTTTCTATTAGTGTTCTAAATTATTAGAACACATGATACATATTTCAATGAAGTATATATTTAGAATGGCCTGCTCTTAGTTTGTGTGAGTCTCAACTTTATCCACAACCTCTATTGTAACCATAAATATAACTCTTTTGTTTTCCACATTATTTATTTATTTAATTAATTTCAGAATAGTATGGGGGTACAAATATTTAGGCTACATAAATTGCTTTTGCACCATTGAGTCTAAGTATTAAGTGTTCCTATTCCCCAGATAGTTCGCGTTGTATCCGTTAGATGTGAATTTACCCATTCTTCCGTCCCTCTCCCACCTACTTGATTGCCAATGAATGTTATTTCCATCCGTGCACATAAATGTTGATTGATTACCTCCAATTTAATGGTGTGTACATGTGGTGTTTGTTTTTCAATTGTGGTGATACTTCATTTAGAAAAATGGTCTCCAGTTCCATCCAGGTTAATACAAGAGGTACAACTCTTAATGGGATATGCTATATTTTAACTGTTCTCAACAGTGGCATGGCACTCTTTTCTTTTACTGTTCTAGTTATAGTACTATCATCTCCATCTTCACTCAATTTTGAATTGGTAATGTCTTGCTTTTTTGATTTAAATATTCTCTGCGTATTTTTAAACTAAAAAAATTTAATTACATTACCACTACTATATTTTTCAATTTAATTTGAAATTATGATTACATACATATCACTGCAACCCATGCTTATCTGCATAATTATTCAAAAAACACATTAGAATGTTACATCGTTATGATGATTAAATCATTTTTAACTGAAAAACTAATCTGCTGATTTTGACTAAATTAGTATTTTTGTGTGATTTCAGAAACCATACTCACTCCTGAAATTATCATTACAATACAAAAAATAATATATACATTAAGTAAAATAAACTTTAATTTCTACTAAAACAATAGTTATGTTTAGTGAAAAGAAAAACTATATGCTTTAGTTTTTAAATTTAATAATGTGATTAGTAGCTATATTATTGAAGAATTCATGTATAAAAAAATACAATTTCATCAAAAGGATCCAAAATGTAAATACATTTAATTAAATGTAAATTAACACAAATGACAAAAAGCAATAAATTCAAAATATTCTAATATTTTTAAATCATGTTTTAAATATATGATATTATATAATAAAATTAAAATCAGAGTAAATTATAATTAGTGAATATTTGAATTATGATCTAAATTAGCTAAAGATTAATTTTTATACCAAAATTTTAAAATTCAAAAAAACATTAGTTATTTCTATGAAAATATTAAAGTCTCTTCAGTAAATGGTATTGGGCAAACTAAATATCCACAGGCAAAATAATAAAATTGAATCCCTGTCTTACACAATATACAAAATTAACTTAAAATAGACTGAAGATTTAAATATGTCTGAAATCAGAACTACTAAAAGAAAACATATGGAAAAAGCTCCTTGACATTGGTCATGGCAATGATTTTTTTGAATATAATACCAAAAGTACAGGCAACAAAAGCAAAATTCAACAAGTGGGACTCATTAAACTAAAAACGTTCTTCACAGAAAAATAAAGAATCCCTGTTCAATAAAAGGTGCTAGGAAAATTGGATAGCCACGTGTAGAAGACTGAAACAGGATCCGCATCTCTCACCTCTTGCAAAAATCAACTCACAATGGATAACAGACTTAAACCCAAGACATAATATTATAAGAATTCTAGAAGAAAATGTTGGATAAATTCTTATAGACATTGGCCTAGGCAAAGAATTTATGAAGAAGACCCCCAAAGCAATCACAACAACAAAAATCAATAAATAGGACCTGATCAAATTAAAGAACTTCTGCACAACCAAAGATACTATTACTAGAGCAAATAGACAATCTGCACTCAAATGTTTATAGCAGCACGATTCACAGTTGCAAAGAGGTGGAAACAGCCCAAGTGCCCATCAGTACACGAGTGGATTAATAAAATGTGGTATATGTATACCATGGAATACTACTCAGCAATTAAAAAAATGGTGAACTTCCTCTTGTATCATCCTGGATAGAGCTGGAGCCCATGCTTCAAAGTGTATCACAAGAGTGGAAAAAGAAACATATGTACTCACTATTAAATTGGTACTAATCCATCAACACTTATGTGCATATACAGGAAGTAACATTCATTGGGGATCGGGCAGGTGGGAGGGGATGGGTAAATCCACACCTAAAGGATGTGGTGCACACTGTCCAGGGTATGTGCATGCTTTTTGGCTGGTGTAAAGGGACTCAATATAACCAAAGTGTTTGTACCCCCATAATAATCCAAAATAAAAAATAACAAATAAATAAAAACTTAAAGAATCAGTTACATAAAAAAGAAACGTTCTGCACAGAAAAATAAACAATCAACAAAGTGAAAAGCGACCTAGGCAATGGGAGAAAAGATTTGCAAACCATATGTCTGATAAAGGGTTAATATTCAAAACATATAAGGAACTCACATAATTTAGTAGCAAAAAAACAAATAACTCATTTAAAAATAAGCAAAAGACCTGAATGGACATTTTCAAAAAAAGACATAAACAGTCAAATGATATATAAGAAAGTACTCAATATCGCTAATCATCAGGGTAATACAAATCTAAACCACAGTGAGATATCACCTCACACCTGTCTAAATGACTATTATCAAAAAGAAAAGAGAAAACAAGTGTTGGCAATGGTGAGGAAGAAAGGGAACCTTGGATACTCTTGGTGGGAATGTAAATTGGTGCAGGCATTATGAAAACATTATAAAGGTTCCTTACAAAATGAAAAACAGAACTACCATATTACCCAGCAATCCCACTTACAGGTATATTTTCAAAGGAAATTAAATCAGTATCTCAAGGATATATCTGCACTCACATGTTCATTGCAACATTATTCATAATAGCCAAGATATGGAAACAACCTAAATGTCCATTGAGAGATGAATGGATAAAGAAAAAGGCAGATAGATAGATAGATGATGGAAAGACACAATGGAATATTATTTAGTCTTAAAAAATTCCCACCATTTTTGACAGCATGGATGAACCTGGGGAACATTATGCTAAGTGCCATAAACCAGACACAGTAAGACAAACACCACATAATCCCACTTATACATGGAATCCAAAAAAGCTGAACTCCTAGAAGCAGAGAGTAGAATGGTGGTCACGAGTGGCTAGGAGTTGGGGGAAATGAGGAGCTGTTATAAAATGAATAAGTTCTGGAGATCTAATGTACTGCATAGTAATTATAGTTAATTATATTGTGTTGTCTACTTGAAATACATTAAGAGAGCAGATTTTGTGTCCTTATTGCACACACACACGCACACATACACACCCACAAATAGGAACTACAGGTGGTGATGCATGTGTTAATTAATTTGAGTGTGCTAATCATTACATAATATTTATGAATTTAAAACCATCACAATGTACATGTTGAATATATATATTTTTTATTTGTCAATCATACATTTTCAAATAAAAATTATAATATTAAACATTCTTCTAGATACTAATGCAATTGAATAAATACTATGCTTCACATTTATTACTCTAGACCTACCTATATTCAAATTTCATGAGTAGTGTCAATTGTTTAATATTAAAAATTGTTCATCAGCTGCTATACATGTCTTTTCAACATTGTAAATTTAGGCACTCTTAAAACCTGAGATTGGAACACTATGAAAGTAATAAAATTTATGTTTTGCTTTATTAGAAAATAATACATAAATACTTTATTACTCCAGAATCTGTTGTGTTCATGATATCTGAGAGGCAGTATTTGAGAAGTTAATTATGTAGTTTGTTTTTTTGTTTAGCAGCTAAATACCCCAACTCTTGAAATCCTCTCCATACTTGCAACCTGTGTCAGCCTCTGATGCCAGAATTAAAATTTATATAACATTTGAGAGGATTAATTTTTTTTTATTTCATGAAAACAGGACTAGAAATGTAAATATGACTTTTTTTTTGTTGTAGTTAGTCAGGCCATAGGGTGGATGTTTAGATCACAGGTCATGCTGTGCCAGTATTGAGTGCCAGATTCCAAGTGGCAGTGATATATGTATATCAACAAGTGGGACTCATTAAACTAAAAAGGTTCTTCACAGAAAAATAAAGAATCCCTATTCAATAAAAGGTGTTAGGAAAATTGGATAGCCATGTCTAGAAGACTGAAACAGGATCCGCATCTCTCACCTCTCACCTTATATATATATATTTCCTGATATCTAGAATCTTTTAAATTTTTAATACAAGCACAGAGCAAATGCCCCTCTTGTCCATATTTAAGTGTATAATTCAACTAAGAAACTGTCAGATTAGAAAGACTGAAACTTGATGTTCAGTCAAACTGTAAAGAGTCAAAAAAAGTCTCCTAGATTAAGTTAAAATAAGTAGTATCAGGATGTTAATAAAATAATTACTTTTATTCCTTTTCCCTATTATTAAATCCATGTGATACATGCAGCAAATTTCAAAGTAAACCAATGAGTGAGAAATATACCAAAGGATGCTCCAGAAATAACGATGGTTGTATTTATGTCTTGGAAATGCCAGTAACACTAGTTGCACCTGAGAGAGTTGAAAAATACATAATTATTTCATGATATGCAATGGAAGTCAGGGGTAAAGTCACTGAAAATATTTCTAGTCTGTTCAGCAACCACATATAATTTAAATTTCCATATATAATTTAGCAAACTGATTTTTGTTATATATGTAATTTGTGTTGAATTTTCTGTTAATACCAAGACAAAAATGAAAAGGTTTTGCAGTCCTTAACTTTCTCATCATATGATGTATGTATATTTTTTTTCAAAAATTCTATTAGGGTATGAGCACGCTAATGAATTCAACATTCCATAAATTTATAATCTAGGAAATTCATGAACTAAATAATATTTGCAGTCATATAGAATCTCATTTAATTATGATTCTTGTCAGTGTGGGAGATCATTCACTATCTAGTCTGTGAAGATCATTCCATTTGCTTTAGGCAAGGTGGCCCTGACTTTCCACTCATGCCTATATCACTCTTGGAAGTCTCCATGCTTTTACACATTAAATAGAGGATTGGTAACCAAGAATCTAATATTCAGGGCCTGACTCCGACGTACACTACATTTTTGTTTGATGTTTCTGAAGTTACTTTGCTTTTCAGCTTCTTAAGGGTAATCAATAGGGCAAAGTAAATAATCAAAAGTATTAACATTTTAATAGATAGCACATACATTAATGTCGTCCTGCCTCACAGTCTGGTTTTCAAATGATTACCATTTCTGCAATACATCAAAGCTTAGCACTTTCACCCCGCCACCCAGATTATCAGGGTGCATTTCTCTCTGTATATCTTCATGGTGCTTATTCCTATGCAATGGTCAGTTCTCCTTTGACCTTGCCAATAGAAACAGAAACAAGTTTCTTCCCTTTTGACCTCTTATCACACATGACATTCAGGAAGTGTAAAAAAATGCCCTGTTCTTCTCATCTGTCACCCGTGAAACACATCATTACCACATGGGGTAGATATCTGAAGTGATGTTAATGGAGCAGATTTTGTCCCTTGTGCAGAATAATCTTTCTCTGGTCACAGAACTCATCTTGGACCTTCTCTGCCTCTTTATGGATTACAGAAGTCAAAGCCTTCCCACACCAAAAGAATCCTGAGAACTGCTATTATTGTCTAATCTTGAAACGTTAAGGAGGCAAATAAAAATTAACCCATTAGCAGAGATACTGAAAAGTAAATTTAAGATCAAATGTAAAGAAATTGGGAAATAGCATGAAATATGCAAGTAAATAGATATATCTATTGGAAATAAAATTTAGGTAACATTCAACAAATAGACTACTGATGGAAAATATTTTTTAATTTTTAATTGACAAATAATAGGTATACCTACTTATGGGGTACAATGTGATGTTCTGATATATGCATACTTTGTGGAATGATTAAGTTGAGCTAATTAACATATTTATCACCTCACATACTTATTCATATTTTGTGGTGAGAGCATTTGAAATGTACTCTCTTAGCAATTTGGGAATACATAATAAATTTTTATAAACTATAGTCACCATGCCAATCCTAAAACAGGTATTACATATTTTAAGACAGAAAAGACAAATATGAACAATAAACACAGAAAATACCTTTGACTCTCTTCTACTATATAATCCTAACTCTTAACAAAGAAGCTCCATGTCTAAATAATAATGTAAAGTTTTTATTCATCTGAATTTAGCTGAGAAAAAGCCACAGTGTGGACCATGCCCATGGCATCTGCTGAGTATGCAGATTACACATTGTGAATTTCAGGGTACTATTTTGTGGACTAATGCAAATTGCATCCCTCTCCTTCCTCCAGAAAGGACAATTTGACATTCTTAAACCCAGTGTATGTCTGTCCCAATCAACTACTCTATTTCTGTTCAGGGATGCATATCCTAGAACATGCAATTGGAGAAAGAGAGAGTGAATAGTCAAAAATAGACACAAATGCCAGCAGTAGGACAGAAAGGTGTCTGGAAGCAGTAACTGTCAGTGGAGTATAACCTTTTTTATTTTTTTAATTTTTTTATATTTCAGGATATTATGGGGGTACAAACATTTTGGTTACAGGTTATGACTTTGCCACACCCAAACCATGATTTGAGGTGTGCCCTCTCCTCCCTACAACACTCACTATGCCTATTAGTTGTGAGTTTACCCACCCTATTAGTTGTGAGTTTACCCACCCCAACTCCTCAACCCCAAAGAGTATTACTACTATGTGAGTACCTTATTGTCTATCAGTTAGTGTCAATTTGACGGTGAATACATGTGGTGCTTATTCTTCCAGTCTTATGATATCTCACCTTGGAGGATGGGCTCAAGCTCTATCCAGGAAAATATAAGAGGTGCTAGATCACCCTCAATTTTTATGATGGAGTAGTATTCCATTGTATACATGTACTACATTTTATTAATCCACTCATGGATTGATGGGCACTTGGGTTGTTTCCACATCCCTGCAGTAGTAAATTGTGCTGCCATAAACATTCAAGTGCAGATGTCTTTATTACAATCTATCTAGAACTCAAAAAAATCAACAAGAAAAAATCAAACAACCTCATCAATAAATGGGCAAAGGACATGAACAGAAACTTTTCAAAAAAAGACAGAATAATGGCCAAAAAGCAAGAAAAAATGCTCAACATCTCTAATTATCAGGGAAATGCAAATCAAAACCACAATGAGATATCACTTATCTCCAGTGAGAATGGCCTTTATCAAAAAGTCCCAAAACAATAAACGTTGGTGTGGATACGGAGAGACAGGAACACTCATACACTGCTGGTGGGACTGGCAAACTAGTGCAACCTCTGTGGAAAGCAATATGGAAATACCTTAAAGAGATACAAGTAGATCTACCATTTGATCCAGCAATCCCATTACTGGGCATCTACCCAAAAGAACAAAAGACACTCTATAAAAAAGACATCTGCATTTGAATGTTTATAACAGCACAATTCACAATTGCAAAGATGTGGAAACAGCCCAAGTGACCATCAATACATGAGTGGATGAATAAAATGTGGTATATGTATACCATGGAGTACTACTCAGCTATAAGAAACAATGATGATATAGCATCTCTTATATTTTTCTGGATAGAGCTGGAACTCATTCTACTAAGTGAAGTATCCCAAGAATGGAAAAATAAGCACCACATGTACTCACCAGCAAATTGGTTTCACTGATCAACACCTAAGTGCACATATAGGAATAACATTCATCGGGTGTTGGGCAGATGGGAGGGGAGAGAGGTATATACATACATAATGAGTGCGATATGCACCATCAGGGGAATGGACATGCTTGAAGCTCTGACTGGAAGGGAGAGAGGGCAAGGGCAACGTAACCTAAACATTTGTACCCCCATAATATGCAGAAATAAAAAAAAGAAGCAGAATATAATTTTAATCAGTTGAACTATAGTTTAACAAATTTCTTCCTTTTATCTTCTAGAAACAATGGGAAGTAAATGGTTCTTCCCTACAGTCATAAGGAAATTTAGAAAAATAAACTTTTCTGATACATTTGTGTTATTATTTAATATTTTATTCAAAGATGAGAGAGACAGACACGATGATCAGAGCTGGGAGTAATCTGGTATCTTTGCTATTTGAACAAATACTTGTATTTTACCTCATTTAGAAAAGAAGTTTATATGTCATTAAGACATTTGAATTGCAAAATGCGTGTCTAGTTAATAGTCTTTTATTAGTCTTTAAAAACAATTTATAATTATTTATTAATTATATGAATCTGTTAAAATCTGCTAAATTATCGAACATATGCATGTTCTTAATAATCAACTCTGGTTACTTCAGTTGAGTGATTATCCTCTCTTAAACTCTATCCTTAAATTGTAGAAGTTAATAAAGTAAGAAAAAATATATTAGGAATAATATTCCCTAAAAACACCTCAGAGTAAAGAAAAATCATATCCCCTTTATCAAAAATATTGAGTAATTTAATGGAACATTGTGTCCAATTTTTAAAATAGCATAGCATAGTAATAAATAGTAATTTGATGGCACCTTTACTTTTATTTTTGCAAAATGTCTAATTATCATAAGTTAAAATTACAGTAACATGTACTATCCAAATTCCTATTAAAATATTGCAAAAGTAAATATTTATGTAACAATAGATGATAGCATAAGAAAAATGTATAATATAGTTACCATAAGTTACTAAAATCATTTCAGAGCCAAGTGTTAGTGGCTTTTTAATATTGAGAAGCACTTGTAAATCAATTTCAATTCAATTCACAAGCAACTACCAAACACATACTATGTACTGTCCACTGTACTAGGTGCTAGGGGAATAAGGATGAATAAGATATGATCTATGCCCTTGAGGCAGCACAATCATGAGCAATGCTGACACATAAATGGTTAGCTGGGCATTATGAAAAATGATGAGTGCATGAACAGAGAGATACATAAAGGTTTTAGGAAGGCAGATAAAGGGAAATAATTTCTATAAAAGTATTATAGGAAAATGGTAGTTTTATTTTATATGGAATAATTTAATGTTTAAAAAGCAAGGTGGTTCTAGCAAGTGTTTGTATGTTATGACTGAGAGTTTATATAATTAAATTTATAATAAATTGTATATAGTATTATATGTACATTTTTATGAGAAATGAGAACAAAATTTGAAGTTATATGAAAAGGAATAGTAAAGTGTAGCTTTTTGATGAAGAAATTGACATGAATATAGCAGAAAGACTAATACAAGAGAGGTATCCAAGAATTGGTAGAATTTCTAACTCAAATTATTAAGGAATTTTTAAACAACTTTTGTTTTCTTAACAAAAACAAAAATGGCAGTTAGATGATGTTAAAATATTTCAAGCAAACATTGAGGAAGATCTGGCACTTCTGTGGAGAACATCAAAAGAAAAAAAGGTATGTGGAAATTTCCAAAAAGCACATTACAGGTCTTATTTTAAGAGAATAAAAAATGCCAAGACAATCTGATAAATGATAAATTTAATAAGAATACAGAACTTGGAATAAAATCAATTGATTTCATGTTTAGGCATTGGTGAGATATTACACAGAGCATGTATGTAGGTAACATAGAATGAGTGTAGTACACGTGAGAACTCACTGAATACAAATATGTAAAAGGCATCTGGTTGGTATAACTAGATTAGATTTTAGGCAGGAAAATGGGTACCGTGCTTGAGGAAATGATTAACAAAGAAAGTAGTAGTGTACCAAGAAGGGGTATTCACATCTTACATATAACCCTTATGATTATATTCTTGGAGAAAGAATCACAAGAAAAAGGAATGATAGAAAATAGTCAATAGGGTAAAAAAGCAGGTATAAACACTTACCTTTCTAGAATTGAACTATGATCCACCAATATGCATAAAATCACAACAAAGCAAAATTAAAAATAAATATCAAGAGACAGAAGTTCATTCTAATTCCACTAAATTAGCATAAGCCCAAGAGTGAGCTAGTTACCGAAAATATGTGAATCTCTAAAATCTGTAAACTCATTTGTGCATGGCTTCTAACAATTTGCGAGAGGAACAAGGGCATTAAGATAATTAAATACCATCATAGCCTCAAACGTTAATCCAATTATTTGATCTGATTCCCTGATAAGCAATGATGATCTTTTCTAACCATAAAAGAAAGGCTGACGCACAAGATTAGCTGAAAATATTTAATTTTATCCATAATTTATAGTCTTCTTAAGGTATTCTTAAGGAAAATTTAACTTTAATCAATTTTTCCTTTATCTCCTTTACAGAACTTAAACCACACCCTCAAGAAAAGAGATAAGTTAAAATTGGGCAATGTTGTTGATTCCAGTAGCCAATACACAAAAATAGTATATGGGTTAGGCAGTTAACATAATCAGATGCAAGAATGTTAATGTAAGGTGTGGAAAGACATGTAAATAACTTGAGAATTAGATTGAGGGTTTCCTAGACATCAATAAAGAAAATGAAGCCACATATTTTTACCTGGAGCCAACAAGCAGTAAGGACATTTTAGACATGCCTGGGAAAGAAAATGAAGACACTTCATACTCTGCATAAAATTACATATTTTATACTACTATAGACAATGAGAATTGAATTGTTCAAAACTGAGGCAGAAGATGAAAGAATCTATAGACAGGAGAGTTTAAGAACATGAAGTAAAAGTAAGCAGAGTGGGAATTAGTAACTCATAAAAATTTATTTATAAAACCACATCTCCTTTAGTATATAGGCTCCCTTAAGTTATTCGTAACACAGGTTAAAACACTTTAATAGAATACTACTTGGGGAGAAGAGTAATGGAAATTGTTGACACTAGAATGAACACTACAGCCCAAATCCATGAGAACAGAAGAGCACTGGAGCAAGTAGTTGTCTTCTTAAATGCTGGATTTTAATAGCCTTCAGACTTTGAGGAAAGGAGAAAAATCCAGGAACAAAAGCAAGGTTGGAGATAGTAGTGGATACCCCTTTCTGGAAGCAGGGCACCTGTCTTCTCTTCGAAGTTGCTATCTCTTCAAAGAGTAAACCAGCAAAACAGAACAAATCAACAAAAACCAAAACAAAACCAAAAACCTACCTAGAAATTGCATATAAATACAAAGGATACGTTCCTTTCTTCAACTTTGTGTAACGAAGACATATAAACCTAAAGTTCTCTATTAAGAAATCAATATCAATTATAATAACTACCAAAAAAATACTTATGAATAAATTTAACCAAGGAAGTGAAAGATCTGTACACTGAAAACTATATAACACTGATGAAAGAAATTAAATACATGAATATGGAAAAATATTTTGTGTTCATGGATTGAAATAATTAATATTTTTAAAATGTCCATACCACCTAGAGCAATTATAGATTCAATGCAATTTTTATCAAAATTCTAATGTCATTTTTCACAGAAAGTTTTTAGAAATCCTAAAATTGATATGAAATTACAAAAAACCCCAAAATAGCCAAGAAGACAATCGTGAGTGGGGGAAAAAAAAAAAAAGGAAAAAGCTACTCCACCACTAGGGATGGGTAAATTCACACCTAATGGCTGTAGTGCACATTGTCTGAGAATAGGACATGCTTATAGCTCTGACTCTGGCAGTGCAAAGGCAATATATATAACCAAAGCATTTATACCCCATAATATTCTGAAATATAAAAAAGAGGAAGAAGAAGAAAGCTAGAGACTTAACACTACCTGATTTCAAAGTATATTACAAAACTATAAAACTTAAAACAGCACGGTACTGTCATAAAAATAGACATATCCACCAATGGAACAGAATAGAGACCCCAGGAATAAACCTACACTTTTTTTTTTTACTTTTTTTTAAAATTTCAGAATATTACAAGGGTACAATCATTTTGGTTACATGATTTGCTTTTGTGCAGTTGGAATCAAAGTTATGTATGTGCCCATCACCAAGATAGCATTCACTGTACGCATTAGGTGTGAATATACCCATCCCCTCCTCTTCCTGCCCACCTGCTTGGATTCTATTGAATTTTACTACGATACATGCACATGGGTGTTGATTAATTAGTTTCAATTTAACAGTGAGTACATGTGATATTTGCTTTTCCATTCCTGCAATACTTCACTTAGAAGAATGATCTCCAGTTCCATCCAGGTTGTTACAAAAGGTATTACTTCACCATTTTTTATGACTGAGTAATTCTCTATAGCATACATATATCACATTTTATTAATCCACTCATGTATTGATGGGCACTTGGGTTGATTCTACAATGCGAATATGTGTATGTGTGTGTATATACATATTGATAAAAGATTCAATTCATTTTACGGTTTTGAAATTCTTTATGTACCTGAAACCTCAGTGAATAGTTAATATAACTAAATAACAAATAATATTCAATAACAAAACTTTGTAAACAGAAGCATATTTATAACCTTTAGTGTATTTTCTTAAAAAAGAGTGAATGTGATGAGCTAAACATCTAAATTAAAAAGTTAAAAAAAGAGAACAAAATAAACCTAAAGTGAACAGAGAAGGCCAGAAAAGTGATGTCAGAAAAACTCTATAATACATGATATATATATATTTGACAATTTAGTCATCTATATATAAATATGTAATATATATAATATATACAGTATAATATATATTAATATATGTAAAAAGTACTAATATCAATCAGTAAAAACTTGAGGATATTCATCTACAAAAAGGTAGCAAAGTACTGGAAGTGTTGATTCACAGATGAAGATATGTAAGGGTCAGCAAACATAAAAACATTTTTAATTTCAATAGTGAAAATTACATGCAAATTAAAAACTAAAATGATGTGCCATCACAAACCCACCAGAATAGCTAAAATGAATAAACATTAGACAATATCAAATGCTACTAAAAATGTTTAGCAACTGGAATACAAACATTTCAGATGAAATGTAAAATTGAAACAACCATTTTTGTAAACTGGCAATATCTACTAAAGCCAATTACATGCCACCCGAAGACCCAGAAATTATACTTATGTTTATACCTAAGAGAAATGTGTGTGTTTTTAAATCAAAAGACATATATAAATAGTATTCATAGTAGTAGTAGTCATAACAGCTAAAATTGAAATTGAGATAAACATCCATCAATCACACAATGAATAAATAAACCATCTGTATTTATACAACTAAATTACATATAGCAATTAGAATGAAAACTATTGCTACATGCAACACATGAATATCTCAAACATAATGTAAGGACAAACAATACAAAATTGAAGAATACACATAATTGATTTCATTTATATACAATTCAAAAACAGGCAAAATAAATACGTGTGTTGGAAATCAGAAGTCTGTTTACCTTTTCAAATGTAATATCAGAGAAAGGCACAAGAGGTACTTCAGGGCCAATTTATTGATCTGTGTACTATGAACATAATGGTTCAATTTGTGGATGTCATCAGGCTGTAACATATTTGTACTTTCTTGTCTGTATGTTTTACTTTTAATAAAAAGGTTTTTTTTAAAAAAGGGACAAGATACTTATGTCCCATATCACCACCACTTCTATTCAAATGAAAGTCCAATTTTCTATACAACTATAAGTAAATGTATACTTATAAAGGTTAACGGAAAAGAAAGTTCATTATTTGTAAGAGACATGATTTTCTATGTAGGAGCCAAGGATTTTACAGAAATATTTTTAGAATTCTAAAAATTAACAAAATTTTTATGAATACAACCAATATGCAAAAAGCAATTGCATTTCCTTTCAGCAATAAATTGGGCAATGATCGAGTTCATCACTTCTTTTGTAACCAAACTCAGAGAAAATTGTCCATTCTTTACTAATGCCTTGAGATGTATGGTTCATACATTTTATTTATTATTATTGTTATTAATATTTTTTTAGTTTCTTTAAGGATTGAGAGTAAATCTGATCCCTGTTACTCTGTTCAAAGGGAGGCCACTTTCTCTTCACATTTGCTTGTTTTATTAAATGGGTGCCTTTGTCATTAGTATGTAAATTGAAAGATGTCAGGAGCCACACTTCTCTTACTCTCTGAGAGTTAAAAACAGTGTAAGCTCAGGCTCAGTCCTGGGCACCCTGTGAGAACTGAGTCAATATATTTAGAACAGAACTGTATTATCTGAATAAATGAATGAATGAATGAACTAATCCTTCAGTCAAAACATATCCTTCCATTAAAATAGTTTGTTTCCAGCTTTCCTTATTAGGCCTTACTACCTTTATTTCACATAGCAACTAACATTGTATATTGCCTGGAGCACCTTCTTTATTACCCCAATAGTTTTCATTTGATCACATCATAATCTTTTCTCACTCTTTCAACTTCTTTAGCATTTAGTAATTTGATTGTTTGGGATTGGTTGATGATACTTAATATTCACATTTATTCTTTTGTGATTATTAATACATTATCCTTTCCTAATTGTACAATAAACTCTCAGGAAAAGCTACTATAGTACACTCTTTATTTCCTTAATTTATTTTTTGCTATTCAAGATCAGGTTGATTTCATGAGTGTTAAAGGGTTAGAAAAACTTATGTAAATGGGCAGTCCAGGGGGAAAATCCTGAACTGAAGAAGTTACTTAATTCTTAAATTCTTGGATTTAACTTAATATTTTTATCATGAATTCATAGCTATCACAAATTTACTTTAAAAAAAATTGATTTGAAAAGAAGAAGTTAAGATGAAGAGAGGATGGGAGATACATCAAAAAGACAAATAAGCTGGCTTGAAGACCCTGTTCCCAGAAGTGCACTGATGAATCAAAATGACATGCCAGAAGCTAGACACCAGAGATGACCAGAGATTTTCTGATCCATGTTTATTGTTTGATTAATTTTCTTAAAAAGACTCAGCCAAGCTGGGAGAAAATAATAAACTATTGCTAATAAGACATATGTTGTGAGATTCAACTTTCTTAAATATCGATCTGTTCTCATATTTATCCACTATCCCTTATGAATATGATGAAAAATTCTCGATAAAATCCTAGCAAACTAAATTTAGCTGCACATCAAAAAAAAATAATCCACGACAACCAAGTAGGCTTCATTCCAGAGATTCAAGGATGGTTCAACATATACAAATCGATAAATGTGATTCACCACATAAATAGAAGCAAAAACGAAGATCACATGATCTTCTCAATAGACACAGAAAAAGCACTTGACAAAATTTAGCACCTCTTTATGATAAGAACTCTTAAAAAATAGGTATAAATGTAACATTTATAAAAGCCACATACAGCAAACCCACAGCCAGCATCATATTTAATGGGAAAACATTGAAAGCATTCCCCAGTTAAAACCAGAAACAGACAAGGTTGCCCACTGTTACAACTCCTATTCAACACAGTGCTAGAAGTCCTAGCCAGAGCAATCAGGAAAGAGAAGGAAATCAAGGGTATCCAAATGAGGAAAGAAAAGGTAAAATTATCACTCTTTACTGATCATATGAAATCACAAAGATTCTGCCCAGAAATTCCTGAAATTGATAAATAAATTTGGCAAAGTCTCAGGTTACAAAATTAATGCCCACGAATCAATAGAATTCCTTTACATCAACAGCAGTCAAGCTGAGAATCAAATAAAGACTCAATACTTTTCACAATAGCAACAAATAAAAATCTGGGAATATATTTAACCAAAGGGGTGAAAGATCTCTACAAAGAGAACTATGAAACACTGAGGAAGGAAATCACAGAAGATGTAAACAAATGGAAAAACATATCATGTTCATGGACTGGCAGAATCAACATCATTAAAATGTCTATACTACCCAAAGTGATTTACAGATTCACTGCAATTCTCATTAAAATACCTACATTATTTATCACAGATCTAGAAAAAATAATTCTATACTCCATATGGAGCAAGAAAAGACTCTGAATAGCCAAAGCAATCTTACGCAAAAAGAACAAATTGGGACCTCTCACTTTACCAGACTTCAAGCTATACTTCAAGGCTATAGTAAAACAAACAAACAAATAAACCCCAGCATGGTATTGGCACAAGAACAGAGGCCTAGACCAATGGATCAGAACAGAGAACCCAGATATAAAACCAGCCTTGTATTGTCATCTGATCTTTGACAAAGCAGACAAAAACACACACTGGGGAAAAGAATTCCTATTCAATAAATTGTGTTGGGAAAAGAGTCACACGCAGAAAACTGAAACAAGATCCAGACCTCTCACCACTCACAAAAATAAACTCAAGATCAGACTGAAACGGACTTCAACGTAAGTCATGAAACTATAAGAATTCCAGAAGAAAATGTTGAAAAAACTGTTATAGATATTGGCCTATGCAAAGAGTTTATGAAGAAGACCACAAAGGAAAACACAGCAACAGTAAAAAGAAATAAATGGGACCTAATCAAATTAAAAAGCTTTTGCACAGCCAAGGAAACAATCAATAGAACGAATAGACAACCTATAGAATGGTTGAAAATTTTTGCATGTTATATATCCAATAAAATACTAATAACCAGAATTTACAAAGAACTCAAGCAAATCAGCAAGAAAAAAATCAATCATCCCCATTAAAATGTTGTCAAAAGACATGAAGAGAAACTTTTCAAAAAGAATATAGACTAATGGCCAATAAACATATGAAAAAATTCCTAGCTTCTCTAATCATTAGGGAAATGCAAATCAAAACCACAATGAAATATTACTTAACACCAATAAGAATAGCTTTATCAAAGGGTTCCAAAGCAACAGATGCTGGCATGGATGCTAAGAGAATGGAACACTTATACACTGTTGGCGGGATTGCAAACTAGCACAACCTCTATGGAAAGTAGTATGGAGATACCTCAAAGAACTAAAGTAGACCTAATATTTGATCCAGTGATTCCATTATTGGGTATTTAACCAATGGAAAAAAAATCATTTTATCTAAAAGACACTTGCACTGAATGCTTATTGCAGCACAATTCACACTTGCAAAGATGTGGAATCAAACCAAGTGCCTAAGAATACATGAATGGATTAATAAAATTTGGTATATGTATAGCATGAAGTACTACTCAGCCATAAGAAATTGTGAACTAATACCTTTGTAACAACCTAGATGGAAATGGAGACATTCTTCTAAGTGAAGTATTCAATAATGGAGAATCAAACACAAATGTATTCACTATTAAATTGTAATTAATTGGTCATCACTCACGTGCATTTATATTAGTAAAACTCAGTGGGAATCCAGCAGGGTTGGAGGGGAGGAAGGGATGAGTAAATACATACTTAATGGGCACAATTCACACTATCTGGATGATGAGTACACTTGTAATTTTGACTCCTACTGTACAAAAGCTATTCATGTAACCAGTATGCTTGTACTCCCGTAATACTCTGAAATTTAAAAAAAGGAAAAATAAATATCTTGATATGTACAAGCTATGAAAGTAAACTGAAGAAATAGATTATATAAATATATGAAGAAACAGAATATATTAAGTCATTACAAATAAAGATAAAATATTCATTAAAATA
Source organism: Avahi laniger (assembly GCA_963575035.1). Lineage (NCBI taxonomy): Eukaryota > Metazoa > Chordata > Mammalia > Primates > Indriidae > Avahi > Avahi laniger. The sequence goes on along the minus strand of CAUYSK010013660.1, from coordinate 4,248 downwards.
TTTTATATAGAAAAAATATTGATCTGTTCTCAAAGATGAGGGCATTTGTTGGGTATATATGAGTGATATTATACCATTCTACCCCAATGAGGAAACCCTCTTTAGATAGTTGTCCCAATATAAAAGAAACTATTTTTAAGTAAGAGAAATAGAAAGACAGAGACAACTGACCAAGAACAAGGAATTCACAGAGCAGATGGTGTGTTGTAGGGGTATCTTTCACATAGGGAGAAGTGCTATTTTTATGTGATAAATAAAAAAGTAATGAGATTTTTTTTTTCAGTTCAATTTGATGAAAAATAAAGTGTCCTTATTGTTCAGGGCTACATTTGATGACTGATGAAAATAAAAGTTTCTCTAAGATGTATAATAATTCTTGATAAAAAAATACTAATATCCTTGCCAACAAAAGAACAATACCTAGAGATAAGAATAATTAAAGACTAAAAATCCAGACATGATGAGAAATGGAAAAAAATGATCTAATAATGTGTCTACGAATTCCCCATATTTCATAGAAAGTGAGAATTATAAATTTACATTATATTCTAATTTATATTATTTATGCATTAACACATTCACTTGTCAATTTATAAAGTACTTAAAATCTAATAGGTGTCATGTTTTGCAAAAACAGTAATGAGAAAAAATATACACGATCCCGGTCTTCATGGAGCATACTGTCTGATGAAGAAAACTAATAAAGAAATATCAGAAATTGACACATCACAGTTGGGACAAATAGGTTAAAGGAGATACAAAATGCTGTGGAGGAGCATAGTGGATGACTAGAAGTATGGGATGGCTTCCTGATGAAGGGATACTGGGGACTAAGGGATTAGGAAAAAAGAGAGAGAGCAGTTGAGGAGAGGTGTCAGAAGGACAGTACAAATAACCTTGTCCCAGCAGTCCTGAAGATGGCCCATGACTGACTATATTAAATGCTAATATAAAAATCTTGTAAGAATTTGAGTATTGAAAATGAAAAATTCTTTATATCCTTATCAAAATGTACTTAATTGACAAAATTTCATTGAAAATTTGTGTTCCTTAAAGGAATATGGGGAGTATGGGAGACTATAAGAAGCCTGAGTGGAGGGACAGGGGAGTGCTGTGATGCTAGATAAACCTGGATGATTCCAGATGGTTCTAGGCTTGTGAACTATCAGCAGGAAGTTATTTCTGTCTTACTAGAAATGAGAAGCAATGAAAAGATTTAAGCTGGGGGGGTTACATGGTTTAGTGTACTTTTTAAAGGTCAGCTGGAGTGTGAATGATTGATTACAAGTTTATATAATATCGCAGGTCAGAAAGCACGGTAGCCTTGACTAGGTTGATGGAGTAGAGCACAACAGAAGTGGCAAGAATTGAGAGACTCTGTGATAGCATGGTGAAGGAGATGGGGACAATAAATATGAGTCCTACCTATTAGCTTTAACTGGGTAGATGGTGGTGCCATTCAATGGGATTTGGAAACTGAAAGTAGACAAAATTTGTGGGTGGAAATCGTGTGATTTCTTTTACCTAGGCTCACATGAGCCACTGCCTCCTTCCATCATCTGAAAATAGAACGATCCGTGTTTGTCTTATTAGAAGTGTTCAAGCAGAGTCTGGATGAGTAACTCAGGCAGGTAATATGCAGGTGACTGCAGTGGCTGAAAGATTGCCATGGTGACCTCCAAGTCCTTTCCACCTTTACTCATTCATGGTTCTAAAATATGTGTCTTTTCACTATGTAATAAATGAAATAAAAAGCGACTGAGAAAAAAGAATGGATATGAATAGTCAACTCTTCTTGTATGTTCATTTATTATATATTCTAAAATAAGAAATTAAAGGGCTCATGTGAGTCACTTTGGTCTGTCTCTTTCCAGCAATAAGAATAGGTTTTTTAAAAATCTGGACCAGCGGTTCTTCACCTTGGATTTAATTATTATATGGTGAAGTATAGCCATAGACATTTTGAGCAATCCTGGTAAGCCTAATAAGAAGCCAAAGTAAAAAATCACTGGTTAAATAAGTACAAAACAAGTATCTTTTCTTTCCCCAGAACTAAACTTTTGCTATTTTTCAGTAGATTTAGTAACAAACAGCATCTATAGAACAATGCTGTACACTAGAAATATATTGCTAAAACACACAAATGTTTTAAATTTTCTAGTGGTCACATTTAAAAATGTAAATAGAATCAGGGGAAATTAGTTTTAATAATATATTTCATTCAACCTAATATTTCTAAAATATTATCATCTCAAATGTAATTGATGTAAAAATTTATTAATGAAATATTTACATTCATTTTGTAGCAAATTTTTAAAGTCTGGCATATTATATACTTACAGTGAATCTCAAATCAGGGGATAAATTTTCCACTATGCTGGATCCTTATTTCATAAAATTTATGATTAAAGATTCGATTCATATATCAAATTTATTCCAAGCATAATTTTATACAGATACTTCATCATCCATTTCACCAAAAAATTTTTATATTGACTATATTTTAAAGTTGTAATTATCAGTATTTAAGTTTTAGTTTATTTTGATCAACTAAATAAAATTAGAATTTTAGTACCTCAGTTGCACTAGCCACATTTCACTTTTTAATAGCTACATGTAGCTAGTGGCTATCACATTGGACAGTGTAGATTTAGAACATCACCTATATTCTGATGCAGTATAAACAGAATTTTAAATTCTTGTAAATATTTTTCAATAGAGGTGCTATTATTTTTATTCCACACAGTTAGAAATTTCATATTAAAAGAGGTTTAGAATCTTACTGAGAATCACACATTAAGATATATAGCTCAGATTGAAACCCAGTTCTATCTGATTCTAATACCTGTTCTCTTTCCAGTACAGTATTTCTTTCCATACACTAGTTGTCTTTACATTATATTATTATAATATCCATTCCATTATTGTTTTCTTCAAAAAATTTAGAACAGACTTGAGGTCCTGAATGGAAATCAAACCATTAAAATGAAAAGGACTTGCTGACAGAAAAGCAGTCAATATTTTTTTAAATACTAAAGCTCTACGCTTCAATAAAAATATTAATAACAAAAATTAACCAGACCAATTGTTTGTCACATTTGTCATACAAAGATATGGTACTTGCTTAATTATTTATGCCATATATATTTAATGTTAATTTTAGAATAAAAGAAACGATGTCTATATTGTTGCTAAATTTCTTAAAAAGAAAAATATGTTACAACCAAAACAACTTGCTTATAAATTATACCAAGAAATGGACTAAACAACTATTGCTAATTTCTTCTAGCTTTCCTGACACTAATATTTATTTTATCTTTAGAATTCTATAATGCTTTGCTTTTAGAAGCTTTGTTTTTAATTTTCAGTTTTTCTGTATTACAATATTACAACAAACATTAACATCTACACCTGTAACTGTGTATTTATTACATAGTCAATCTCTAACTGACAATCTCATTCTGTATTTCTACCGGCTTGGCTCCTGGAAGGGGGACGGCTAATTCAGAGAGTATGTGGATTTAAAATTTTAGTACCTACTGCCAAATTACTCCCCTAAAAGATTGGACCAATTTACTCGCCGATGCACTAAGGTTGAGAGTTCCTGTTTCCTATGGGCTCCCCAGCCCAGGATTTGAAATTTTTTCTGTCTTTAAAATTTTTGCTTCCCCTCTTCCTTTTTTTAAAAAATTCATTTCAGAATATTATGGGGGTGCAAACTCTTTGGTTACACATATTGCCTTTGCACAACCAGAGTCAGAGCAACAAGTGTGCCCATCCACCAGAAACTGCGCACCGCACCCGCTAGGTGTGAATTTACCCATCCCCTCCCCCTCAACCTGCCCGACACTTGATGAATGTTACTTCCATATGTGCACATAAGTGTTGATCAATTAGTGCCAATTTAATGGTGAGTACATGTGGTGCTTGTTTTTATATTCTTGTGATACTTCACTTAGAAAAATGGGCTCTAGTTCCATCCAGGATAATACAAGAGGTGTTAGTTCACCATTGTTTTTTGTGGCTGAGTAGTACTCCACGGTATACATACAACACATTTTATTAACCCACTCATATATTGATGGGCATTTGGGTTGTTTCCACATCTTTGCAATTGTGAATTGTGCTGCTATAAACATTCGAATGCAGATGTCTTTATTATAGAAGCTTTTGATTTTAAAAAAATGATAACCAAATAGAACAGCATTACTAAAATTGATTTACAATGTTGATTAAGATACGCCCTTG
>CAUYSK010013659.1:0-38105 GCA_963575035.1 Avahi laniger | reverse complement strand
GTTTGAGCTCAGGAGTTCGAAACCAGCCTGAGCAAGAGCGAGACCCTGTCTCTACTAAAAATAGAAAGAAATTAATTGGACAACTAAAAATATATAGAAAAAACTAGCCGGGCATGGTGACACATGCCTGTAGTCCCAGCTACTCGGGAGGCTGAGGCAGGAGGATCGCTTGAGCCCAGGAGTTTGAGGTTGCTGTGAGCTAAGATGACGCCACGGCACTCTAGCCCAGGCAACACAGTGAGGCTCAGTCTCAAAAAAAAAAAAAAAAAAAAAAATCAATAGTGCTGCATTGTTTACTTGAAATTTGATAAAAAAGCAAATTTTAAGTGTTCTCACCACATACTCTCACACAGACAAAAATGTTAACTGAGTGGTGATGGATGTGTTAATTGATTTGATTGTAGTAATCATTACACAATGTATGCATATATTGAATCATCACATTGTACATGTTGAATATACACCATTTTTATTTGTCAAATATTTTAAAATAAAAAGCAAATATGGAAGATTTTTATTTTTAGTCTGCAGAAAAGTATATTTTTATTTTCCCCACATAATTCTGCTTTCTCTTTATATACAGTTATTCTTAAAGGCCCCTAGCACTGTGTTTTTGTATGAAAAAGAACATGGGAAGAAGGATATTACAATAATAAAATAATGCATTTTTCTTCCCTATGCTGCCTCTTGTCGTTTGGTTTCTGAGTAACCTAATTCTTATTCCGATCAGAGAAGAAGGAACTGAAAATCAGGATTTTATTAACACCATCGATATCTCCCCACTCTCAGGCAAATGCACAAACATAGTCCTCTGGTTTCTAATTATGCATTTCATAGATGAGCTTTCCTGGCTGCTCTCCATGCAGATGATGAATAAAGTAGTTTTTGTTTTCAGAGATTTATTTCAAAGATCTCTTCATTAAATGCTATTTGGGGGCAGATGCCTATCTATGGAAGGTTAAAAAAAAACAACATGTCAATGATAAAATAGCCTTCGAGATGTGCCACGGACAGAATCTAACATGGGCTTTCTCCAAAGGGTACATTTAAAATCCACACATATACACACATGCACCCACACACACATGCACACACACGGGAAGAGGGGAGAGAGGAAGGAGAGAGAGGGAGAAAAGGCAAAGAGGGAGGAGAGAGGACGGGTTTATTTTAAAAAGGCCTTTAAAACCGTTTTTAAAATACATGAAATTCCTGTGTAGAATGATCATCATTTGAAGATATGGTTGGAAAATGATGGCTGAGGTTTGTTGAAAAATCAAACCAAGAGGTTTGCTGGTTCGCTTGTTTGTTTTGATGGTGGTGGAGGGGGTGATGTTGCAAAAATTACTCAATTCTTTCAGAGAGTACAGTGGATTCTACTATTTCTGTCTTACCGCTTGGATGAACGGGTTTACAAAGCAAAAGGAGGAGGGAAAGCAGAAATCCGATAAGGGAGTGGAATCAACAACCAGCGGGAGGGGCTGCTCTGCTCCCACTGCTGACCTTGCCAGGCAGGAGCTCAGCCTGCAGGGCCCTCCTCTGCATGCCCCGCGTGAGAGAGAGAGAGAGAGAGAGAGAGAGAGAGAGAGAGAGAGAGAGAGAGAGAGAGAGAGAGAGAGACACCAGGGGATGAGGGGGAAACTATTGTTCCATAATGGAAACAGAGTTATCTCCTGGAAAAGTCTCTCCTTCTGCTTTTGAATTCCACCACAACTTGGCTGAAAAAGCCATTAAACCCATAAGCAATAGCAGTAATTTCCTCAGGAAATAAGTGCAAAATGCATCACTTTTAGGGACACAAAAGAGAACCCATCCAACACGGACTTCTCCAGTGAAAACAGACACGTGCCTGTGCCTGGGCAGACCAGACGGCAGGTTATCGCACGCATGCGTGAAGGGTTTCAACAGACTGCAGGGTTCGAACCCGGCTGTGCTACTTATTGCCAGAGTCTTGTGGCCGCGGGCCTGTTACGTGACCTTCTGGGTCTCAGTTTTCTCCTCTGGTAAATGGGGATATTAACAGTATTTACATAATAGCTTTTTATGTAAAGTGCTTAGAACGGTGCTTGGAAGCAAGATATAAGGATCTGTTAAACAATCAAACTACTATAATTGCAAATATGCAGAAATTGAGTGAGCTGGTGAGTGTTACTGAACAATTTGATTTATTGATAATTTAAATGGCATCCATGCTTCTCTGAAAAAATTTAAGCTGCCATACAAATGAAATCCCTTGGAAGAAGGACTGTCTTTATTCATTTTATAAATGGGGAAACTGAGGCATCAAGGGGGCATACTTAAGCATGTATGGTTCTTCCATACATGAGAGGCAAAGTGCCTGTTACCTGGCTGCACACACAGGAGGCAGTCAACGAACACTGGTGGCCTGCGCTTACTTTTCAGAGGTCTGAGACCTGTCTGTGAATGTAACCAAGACAGAAACCTTCTTCTTCATTCTAATTTCATTCATTCTACAGATTCTAATTGCTAAGGAAGAACAGTAATATGTTTGGCATAGTGACCATTTTGTTTCAACAATTACTTTTTTGTTTTAAGTGTGGGAGTTATGTACCGGGCATGGGGAGCTCTCATTCACCGGTAAGATGTTTGTTTATAGTGTCATGACGAATGAGGGCTGGAAAATGCAGACACAGTGGCACATTTATTTCTTAAAGCCCATTAGGCCCTGGCTGAGCGCTCATTTAATATACCTCCGATGCCTCTGTGAGCTTCGCGGCTTGCTCTGCTTCGAAAACACTCAAGCAGTCAAAAATAAACCAACACATTACACCATGGAATCTGCAAGGTTGAACCCTGTTGCTTTAGCGATGACATCATAAACATTAGTGTTCTGTACCTCACACTTTTAATGTAAAGGACCATCCTATTTTGCTGATAGTGCAAAAAAAATTTAACTTTGGAAAAGGTTAGTTTTTTCATCTGGTGAAATCTGATGAAAAGTTAGCCCAGCTGTGAAGAGTTTTACTTCAGTATAACTTAGTAAACACACAAACTTAAGAGTTAGCTGACAGCAGAGTTTCCATCAGAAATTGTCAGATTGCCCACATGAAATTAATAACTATTTTTTGACACCCAAAAGCACAATTTCATATGGTTCCACCTGAAAGTTGTATAATTTATGCCAAATTTCTAAACCTTATAAATCTCAGTTTTCTCATATGCAAAATGGGGATATTTGCAGTACTTTCTTTATGGTGTTATTGTAAAGATTACAGAAAATACATGAAAACTACTTAGCACAGTCACTGTGGGTACGTAAGTGCTTAATAAAGGTTAGTGATGATTTGTAGGAATAATACTAGCATCTGGTTCTGATGCTGAACTGGAAGTGTCTTACTATGACAATTTTTAAGAGCACACCAGGAAATGAGAGCCTGGCTCTCCCGAAGAAACCTCTCCACGTCCCCAACGTGCACGGGCAGCACACCTCACAATGCCCTTCTTTCTTTTCTCCCCCTCTTTAGCATTAACAGCAGTTTCAGCAAAGCAGCCGTCAGCTGGAGGATGGTTCCAGAGCCCAGAGCAAGTAAGCACACGCAACACCTCGCACACACCTGGCTGGAAACCGCCTGCGTGAGATGCTGAGACTTACGGTGCCCTGTGGGACCATGTTCAGCAACAAACGGGCTGCTTCTGCAGCTGCAGCACCAGCGAGCTAGACATACGACTGATTGTGTTATATCAAGAGAAGCAAAATATAAACCCCATAAAAGCTTTCTGAAATCTACTCTCGGTCCACTATGGCCTACCCTCGTTTCTCTGTGTGTCTGTTTTGTTTTTAACTTCCTTTTGATCTCCTAGTCAGGAGAGCACTAAATGTTCCGGAACTGTTTCTTGTGCATTGGTTTTCTCTCCCGAGCTACACTGGGTGCTTTCTAACGCAGGAGCCATCCCCAGTGCTGGGTACATGCCAGGCTCTCAATAAACAGATGGCGAATTATTGATGCTGCGAATCCAGTTGCAAAAATGGCTCCCTGTCTCCTGTCACTTTGCACACTTTTAAGGCTGCAAACCTTCAAAACAACAACCATGGTCTTTCTTGGCTTCCTGTAAACTCTGTCATGCTGCTGTGAATTCCAAACCCTTGACTTCATTGTATGCACACAGAGAGATAACTTTCTAAAACCCATGAATAGACAACTTTTGTAACAGCTATTTATCCTTCATACTAAATGAATGTGGTTTTTGGCAACCCACGTTTTCCACTAATTGTGCATGCATATTGGCAGATAGACATTTATATCTACACACAGCAACAGAGACAGAAACCAGGGTCCTAGGTAGAAGAGAAGAGGGCTTCTTGGAACGGGACAGGTGAGCCCTCTCCCTGAGAGCGGCTTCCCTAACCCTCATCTCATGCATGGCCATCTCCAGAACCATGCCCACAGTTCACACTTGATGGCACCACCCAGTACTGTCCCTGCACGCAAAGCAATCTCTCAGCCAAGGCCTCAAGGTACTCCTGTGACGTAAGTAGGGGTGGAATTATACCCACTTCACACACAGAGAACCTGATGTGGATGTGGCTGCAGAGCCACATGGTGGCTCTTTGGGTATCTGGGCCTCGGAGGGGGCGATGCTGATAGGACAGGGGTGCTTTGTTTCTGTGTGGCTGTCTTTCTGCTCAACTAGACTGCAGCGTAGTAAACACATTTTGGAGCCTCAGTTTCTTCAAATGAAAAATGGGGGTAACACAATCCAGGGAACCAAACTGTCTTAAACTTCAACTCTGCCCTTTCTTTCTATGAGCCGTATATTTTGACAAAGAAAAGCAGATAAAATTAAAGGCAGGGGAAAAAAGAAAGCAAAATAGGATGAGCGCTTGATCCCAAATGGTAATATTAAAAAAAAAAAAAGCTATTTTATTTTTAAGTAGATTTACACAGACGTGTCTTATTTGCATCATCGATGATTGACAGCATTGCCATGGTGATTGCTTATTTCTTTACGGAAAAGAAATAACCACAGACAAATCATCAGTGACTCGGTAAGATACAAAGTGTTGGCCACAAACTGTCAGGCACACACATCTCCTCCACATATGTACAGCATGTTCTAACAGACAAAGAAAAATACTGATTTTGGGGAAAAATAACTTGGTCCTTCTGCTAAACCCAGAGACTAGGCATTGCAATCTCATAATATGGGCAGTCATTCAGTAAAAAGTAAAAGCTTTCAAAAAAAGTGCTTTGATACATTTATGCTTACCTTTAAATACATACAGTACTTAACAGGGCAGGAGAAGAAGGTTTTATATGTAAGATCTTAATTAACTCATTTAAATACAGGTAAAGTATTTATTTAGTTCACTAATATAAACATTTATAGCTATAATATTTAAGATTTATTTAGCATTTTCTATGTCAGGCACTGTGGTAAGGATGTTATGTTTATTTAAACTCATTAATCTTCACAAAAACCTTACCCTACAGGTAGGATTTAACAATATTCCCATTTTATAGATGAGAAAACAGCCTGGGGAAATCTCGTACCTAGTAAGGCAGCACAGCTGGCATTCGAATTCAGGCAGGCTGGCTCCAGAGCTCATGTCTTACTACTATTCTCTTTTTGCTTATTTATCTTTGTATTTCTCTTTTAAATTTTATTGATAAAATTTTAAAGTTATTAATAAAAAGGTACTCGAGTCCACCCTTCTCCCCCCTCCCAGCCCCACATACCAGGGCTTCTTTATGGCCATTCGTGTGTGGAGCGAGGCGCAGGCCGCGAAGGGAAGTCGGCTGAGTGCAGAGTTCGACCCCCAGGGTGGCGGCGCCTGCCCAGCGATGATGGGCATTCTCTGAGCTGCTGTGGGTGGCTGGGTAGCAGCAGCCTGGGCCCCTGGCCAGAAACTAGGTTCTTATGCTGGCACAGACACCAGAGGACTTAACTGCTTTTCATAATTATCCAAATAGAATTAAAACATTATCGAATTTGAGGAAACATGAACTAAGACTAATATCTGCAAGAGGACACTATGACAGATACGCGGCAGAGGAAGGATTTTCTGATGCAGAGCCACTGCTGGATACCGGAACATCCTACTTCCTGGATCTAAGCCTACCAGAGACTCCACGGTCTTGCTCCCTGTACATTCAGTAAGCAGTTTAATGGAAAAAGTGAATGTAATTAAATCCTTCAGAAATGATTGTGAAGGGAGAAATAGAAAAATATCACAAAATCATATTAAGTTCAACAACATAACCCAGGATCATCTTCTATTTTCCCCACCCTGGCCATGGCTTCAGTCCCTTTAACAAGGAGTCCCGCTTCCTCTTAATGAAGAGCTGTGTTTAGAAACCAAGATCTAGGTGCCAGGGTTGCTCACTGTTGTATCATAGTTTCCAGGCCGTCGAAGTGGGCAGAGCTAGGAAGGGGGAACATATACATACTCTTACTCTCTCTCTCTTCTATTTTCTATGTAAAAACCCATGAGTTTATATTAATACCTCTGATTCTAATCTGATGACTAGAATTTATTCTTGCTTTTCTTTTTTCCATATCTGTAATTCTCTTCTCAGTGAGAAAACTGGCACCCATTATACTCACTGTATTTATTCTTTTGCTCAAGCTAGAATAAGTAGAAGGTAGTTTCAGAATTGTCAACCTATACCATTATACAAAAAAGACCTTCCTGACCATAGTTCAGTATTTTTTTACTGTCTTTCTTTGAGTAAAATTTACATAAAATGAAATGTACAAATTAAAGTGTACATTTCCATGAGTTTTTATACATGAATATACTCTTTTTTTTAAGAGATGGGGTCTTGCTATGTTGCCCAGGCTGGAGCACAGTGGCCATTCACAGATGTGATCATAGTGCACAGCAGCCTCGGACTCCTGAGCTCAAGCAATCCTCCCACCTTAGCCTCCTGCGTAGCTGGGCCTACAGTGCATGTCATCACATACGGCTCATGTAAATACTCTTAAAACTCAGCCCCCGTCAAGATATAGAGCATTCCCAATGACCTCAGAAAATACAAAAGCTGCCTAAGAATCATGGAGACACATCAAAAGGACACAGGAGGCAGACTGAAGGGGCTCTCACTAGCCAAATCTGAAAAAAATAAGAGGTTCAAAATAAAAAATTATAGTAATGGATTGCAATTCATTGAGTAAAATTCTATTTATTTGTTATTTATTTGGCCATAAGTCCTCCTGATATAAATAACTGAATGAATAAATAAATAAATGGGGGAGAAAGGAAAGCTCTTCCTCATAGCAGAATGTCAGTTATAAATATCAGTTTACAGATGACATGAATGCATGCTAAAACTGGTGAGTGCAATTTGATGAGACTCGAGATTCAGAGTATCACTCCATAAATAAATTGGCTATTATTTGTAAAGAAAAAAGAATAATTTTGTGGTAGAGAAACATGGTAGGCATCACCTCAACCTAGTGGTCAAAGCTCTCACCACCAATATGGGGGCAAACTAACGTCATGTTCCTCTTGACAAAATGCACTGAAAAGGACAAAACATCACTTCTGTGGTATTCCTGCTGAAAACGCACACTCTGAATCTAATAAATAGAGTAAAAATAAATAATAGAAATTTATGTCATGAGGAAATTCCACCAATTTAAATGGAAGCCCATTCTGCTACACAACTGGTTTGTATTCTTCAAAAACATCCCAGTCAGGACACACAAAGAAAGGCTGAAAAACTATTCCAGGTTAAAGGAGACCAAAGAGCTATGACAACAGATTGTAACGTATAAAACTATATTGGACCTTGGCCATAGAGGACATTGTCGGGAAAGCTGACAGAATCGGAATATGGACTTTGAATCAGATGTTGAATTAAGATGAAATTTCCTGACGTATTAATTTTACTGTGGTTATATAAGGAAAGGTTCTTGTTCTTAGAAAACACACGATGCATTTAGAAGGAAAGGGCATGTGTCTCCTATTTGCTCTCAAGTATTTGGTGGGGGAGGGGTGTATGTGTACACACATACCCCCATCCTCATTATTCTTAGATTCTGTATTTACGAATTCATTTATTGCTAAAATTTATTTGTAATCCCCAACTCGATGCTTGCTGCACTCTGCAGACTAGTGAAAAATTTGAGTTGCAGAATGTACATGTCCCCAGCCAAGGCTAAAAAGGTGACAGTCTATCTGCCAGTTTTATTTCGATTTAGTGCCACATTGTTTGGAATTTTGTGCTTTAAGTTGGTGGTTTCACCGTTTAAAATGACCCCCAGGCATGGTGCTGAAGTGTTCCCTAGTATCCGTGAGTACAAGAAGGTGTGATGTGTCTTATGGATAAAATATGTATGTGTTCAATAAGCTTTGTTCAGACATGAATTATAGTGCCTGAGTTCAATGTTAATGAACCAACAATACACAGTCGACCCTTGAACAACATGGGTTTGAACTTTGCTGGTTCACTTATAGGTGGATTTTTTTTAGCCATACTAGGATGGAAAATACAGTATTCTCGGAATGTGAAATCCGAGAATATATAGGACCAACATTTCTTATTGGTGGGTTCCACAGGGCCAATTGAGGGACTTGAGTATGTGTGGAGTTTGCTATCTGCAAGGGTCTTGGAACTAATCCCCAGGGTATACACAAGGACAACTATATATTAAATAAGCTGCCATTAAACAGAAACGCACATAAAACAAGGTTATTCATTGATTGGTTTGATGAAAATGTTGTGACCAGAGGCTCCAGGAACCTAATCCTGAATTTCTTCTAGGAACTGCAGTTCAGTATTCGGGCAGGTTTATAAAACATAACTATGGCAGATAATGAGAATCTATTGCGCGCGCGCGCACACACACACACACACACACACACGGTCTGGGTAAAGGGCATTTTAGTGTTCCTTGTACTATTCTTTCTTGTTTCTCTTTCGTAAGATTTAATTTATAAGAAAATTAAAAATTGAAAAAAAAATCTTATCAAGTATAAAATAGCCAAAAATGTATTACACGCACATAGCAAATAAATCAAATGTTATAACAGGGTATGAAATGAAAGTGATATCTCATTCCTAACCTAGACTACCAGTTCCTCTCCCCAAATGCAACCATTGCTAATAGTTTCTTTTGTATTCCTCTAGGGATTTTCTTTGACCACTCAGGTGTGTAGTGTACTTCCTGAGTTTTTAAATACAAGTGGGAGCATACTATGGTTACTGTCTTTAATTTTTGTAAATACCTTATTCTTTTTCATTGCAACATTGTATTTCTTTTACAAGTATTGCATAATTTATTTAATCAGTCTCTTCTTGACGGAGGTGCGGGTTGTTTTCAGCCTTCTACTATTTCAAATATTACTGCTCCATACATTAGACCTATTTTTTTCAAGAGACTGTCCTAATGATTTTAATAAAGCAGCTGAGAAGCACATGCAATTAGCATGCTCGCTGCTTAAATACAACTGCTGCTGCTGAAGTGTTCCTTTGGAAAAGTTTGCCAGTCTTACTGCGTAGCAAGCTAAACATTTCTCCTATTTTCACCATTATTTTGGTGAGCAAATACTTTAAGTCACAGACTATACAAAACACACTTTAACTGAAAATGCTCTACTTCACTGATACCGTTCACTAAATATTACTGAATACTGATATGACCCGGGTACACTGTGCTCGTGACAGAGAGAAAACCACTGCTGGGCACTGAATATAAGAGGAGCACAAATTTGATCCACTACACTTAAGGGTCTCCCATGTCCAGAGGCACAGAGAAAACAGGACCAACCATGGTACAACCTGGAAAGCACTAAAATTAACCCTAGTGTGGAGAAGGCCCTTAAATTTTGTTGGATGTTTGCTGAATAAGCAAAGGACAACGGGGACAGCAGAGTGAAAGAACAGATGCAATGTCTGAGCGCGGCCTGACGGAGGGGCACCGGAGCACGGAGGAGAAAAGAGCGAGCTCAGGAGTCAGACGGCCAGGGCTGCAGGCCACCCTCACCAGCTCTAGGGCTCTACCTTTCACTTGCTTTCACTGCAATATGGGGATCGCAATGCCATTCGGCGGACAGTAAATAAATTTACACACATATATATGTATGCGTGTGCATACGTGTGTGCTTGTGTGTATGTGAATAAAAGAAAGGAGGAAGGAAGAGAGGGCTGGCCCATGGGAAGCGCTCAACAGAGGTTAGCTCTTGTTTTCAGCGAGAGACATGGGGAGGGAGGGAAGTTTCTAGGAGGAATCACTGAACAGAGGCGTGGCCATAATCTCAGTAAGGGCAGGGATGATGACTTGGTTATAAACTCAAAGGCTGAGCACAGTCTGGGTCACACCAGATGCTCAGCGAAGAGGTACTGAATCAATGAATCAATAAATAATCGATTCAGGGAACAGAAGTCCTATGTAACTGTCAAAAAGAGGGTCTGCGGGAGGCAAGGGTGAGAGACTGGACAGGCAGGGACATTTAGCGAATAAATAGTTTAGATAACATGCTAAGGGGCTCAGGATCTATTCCTTAAGCAATGGGGAACGATTGAGAATGTTCGAACCAGCCGGGAACATCCGACACGTGGATGATGGCGGAAACGGAAGGGGTTTGGGGGAACCAGGTAGGTGGTTAGAGGTTCTCAAACTGCAAGGCACAGAAGAATCACCGGGAACATTTTCAGAAGCAGATTTCTAGATCCCATCACCAAAGATTCTGACTGGGTGATCTAGGATAGATAGAGCTATCCTGAAAAAAATCAGAAGTGGAGAAGAGGGAAGGTGAGGGATTTCATGTCGGCAAGAGGGTGTTATGAGCAGAGGGCTCGTGTTTCAGAGAGCCATCTCTGAAATTGCCAAACTTGAAGAAACCTAATTAAGGTCTCACTGTGCCTTCTTTTCAACTTCTGATACTTTGGAGAGAAGGGACTTCCTTTTTAATAATGATTCAATAATCTTTTCCACTAAATTATCTATTATTATTTAATAGCTAAGCATTGATATCATTTTGAAATTAAGTATTAACCCATATGTCACAGAAGAGGAATGAATTAAGTCAGAGCAAAATGAAATTTAACATCTGCTCACATTCACGCAGGCCCACTGTGCACAGTCTTACACATTTCTATAGGCTCTCCTCTGATTACGATAATACTAATTAGTCAATAAATAACATTTGAGGCTCTACCTCATTTCATCAGCACTCAGGTCAATTTGCATACTAATGGCTTCATATTTACCTTTAATAGATGCAGTATGTGAAAGAAACTAAAATAAATGAATAACCATTTGAGTGTAAAGTTGCCATGTCTTCATGAAAAATCTGAAAATGAAACATCCAGAGAATCTATTTATTTCTTCTATGTCAAGACATAAAGTTAATCCCAGGATGAGATGATAAATGGAGATTATTTCAGAGTGGCCCAGTAATGGAAGTGGCTCTGTGCCTCTCCCATAAAGCAATGTGCAGAAAAAAGGGAGAGAACAGTCCACCCACCAGGCTTGGCTTCTGTGGTTTGGAGCTGCAAATGCCTACACAGTTGTGCCGGTGCAGATAACCTATGAACAGAGAGTGTTTTCCATTTTCCTTTTTTTTTTTTCCTTTAAAAAGGTTAAATGGCATAATACAATTTTCTTTTCTTCTTTTTTTGCTTGTAAAAACTATAATTATCAGATATAGAACATAAAATAGTTACATACATGTCCAAAGAAATAACAGAAGAAAGTAACAAATTTTAAAAATCTGCACAAGATACAAACAAAAATAGCAAAAAATATGAATAGTTCTTTACAAAAGAAAAACATTGTAATTAATATAAACAACCCAAGGGACAGGTTAGAGCCAATGAAGAAACTGACAGTGTAAAAATTATCTGGAATGTAGCGGGGGCGAGGGGGTGGGGGGAGAGATGAATGAAAAGGCTTTAAGACATAGAGGACAGAATGAGACGGCTCTAACATTAGTGTAACCAGAATTCCAAAAAGAAGTTATAAATAGGGGGAAGAGGCAATAGCTAAAGAAAGCATAATACAATTTTCTGTGCAGCAGATGTGCAGTTAACAAGGTGCTAATTGGGAAACTGGGTGAGAATGAAAGAAAAAAAAACCTCATACAAAACTAGAAATAAGAATCACGTGGCAGAGGGCAACTGAATTACCCTTAGAAGATGCAAAAGTTATGGTAATACAATGTTAAAGATGCAAATGTAAGTCCAGAAGAGTGAAATAAAAAGAAGATTTTAGAGTTTCTATCACTGCACCAGAATGCAGAGGGCATTCCATAATATTCAAGATTGTCGAAACTTCAAATACTGCAAGTCAACTTTCAATGTCAACCTCTTTTCTCATTTCCACCAAAGTAAACACATTAGGAAGATCTTCCAATTATTCAAATGTGGATAGCATTTACCAGAATATTTTATTCTAATTTTTTTTTTCATTTTTCAGTCATTTTCTGCTTAACATACAAAAACATTTGGGAGAAGAGATCTCCAAAAGTTTAACACAACTATGATTTTTTTATTTTTTTCTTTAATAATGTGAGCTTGGCTTTTGATGATGATTTACATTTACATAACTGTCCTTAAGCAAGGTTCAAGAGCTTGAAGCATCCTTAAAGTGTCACGGCAGACAGTCTGGCAAGCTGAGCAGGCACCAAAGGAGAATTGTACCTCTGAGCCTACAACCCCTCCCTCTCCTCCCACCCCCCAATCTGTGACATCGTCCTCTTTTCTGGGGGAAGCTTGCCCTTATCTTATTTGTTGGCCTTTGCACTCTGTCCTCTTCACGCGGTTTCCCAGGACCAATCCTTGCCAGCACTTGCTCACCAACTACCGCTCCCTTGGTGATAACACGCACACGCCCAGACTTAGCCTGCCCCGGGCCGCCCTCTCCACAGGGCTCAGCTCTGACCCATCCTCCACAATAAACACCGTGGTGCCAACTTCTCATTTCTGCCTTGGCCTGAGTTATCACTTGGGCCCAGCCACACCTACAACCATATGCTCACCTGAGGACTTCACTATGCCAATTAAACAAAACAAAGACTATGACAGTTAACAATAACAACGAAGTTGTTTAAGTTTAAATTTTCACAGTCCTGTACCCACTTGACCAAAATTGGACTCCGCATCTTCTCCAGGCCTGTCTCCCACATACCCAGCTCCCAAGCCAGACACCTGCGAATCGTCTTCTTTCTCGCTTGTCTTACCCGCTGCGGTTCAGCACCCTGTCTGCCGGGCCAGGCTCAGTCTGCGCCTGTAGCTGCAGCGTAGTTTCCAACTGTCCCCCTTGGCAGCCAGATCCCAATTTAGATGATAAACTATATGGTCACCGTCCCTCTGCCTGACATCATGATCCAAGATCTTTCAACATCGCCTCATAAAATTTCTTGAGCCCAAACCCTACCTGTGGTGTCACTACCACTGTCCTATTTGGGATCACATCATTTCTTCCGTGCTAGGCCTCGAGTGGACTCCTAGTCTCACGGCTGTAATCTGTCTCTGTATTCTCAGCGCCGGGATCTAAAATGGAAATCTGATCGTGAAATTTGATATGTTGCTAATTGCCTTAGGGAGAAAATTCAAAGCCTAAGTTTCACGTCCTATCTTTGCCCTTGCCCACTTTCCCACCCTCTCTCAGCGTGGGCCCCCATGAACCCCTCAACGGGACAGGAGACTGGCTGCATCGTGAGGCCTCCAGCCTTCCTCTGTTCATGCTTCCCTTTCCTTCCCGTTATTGGCCTGACTGCCGCCCACTCCGTGCAGACCCTGGGCCCAGCTACCTTCACACATATTAACCCCCCTCACTACACAGCGTAGCGCAGGGAACCACACTCTGTATCCCAGTGTCGAGCACAGTGCCTGGCATAAGAACAGATGCTCAGAAATGTTTTCTGAATGAGTAATCGATTATGTTCCTGTGTTTGGGGATAAATTCTGTCAAATTTCACACACATCAACTACAGTCTCAGTAAACAGCAGGGAAATAACTCCCTTTGTGGATTTCATGCAGCCTGGGACCATTTCCTCCTTGCTGTGTTGACAACCTAGCTTGAACAGGAACCACATATCATAAGAGAGTGACAGAGACAGAGTGAAAAAAAGTCACAGAAGAAGACAGCCAGAGAGCCAGAGGCAGAAACGCGGAAGGACAGCAGCACAGAGGACAGAGAGGCCCGCGCCCTGGAAACGACAGCAGTCCCACTCACGCCATAGCACCAGACGCCAACAGAGGAAGGATTCTTCGGCATCTGCGCTCTCTGACACCAGCCACACCACTGCAGGGACAGCCAGCGCAAACGCCCGGGATGAAAAACGGTCCATGTCCCTAAACCTGCAGAAGGAGCTGCCAGGAAGGAGGGCCCCACTGATGGGCACTGCTCCTGAGCTCCTCAGCGAACAGCAGTTCAAGCACGTGGTTTCAAAGTCAGAGTTTTGGTCCTCCTTCCCTGAGGCCATATTGCCATCTCCTTTTTGCTCCACTTGCTCTTAAACCCAAAATCGGTGTTGAAGTATTTCCACCATCTGGCAGGACTTTTCCTGAAGGAGAAAGGCCCAAGAATCATCATAATTTCTTTTCGTAAACATTTTTTTTAAGCTGGCAAGATTAAGTCAAAATGAATGTCAGGAGCAACAGTGAATCTGAGATGCACAGCAGACGAGACAGGGAAATCCTACTCACTGTCGCAGCATCAAAGAATAAGGAATGGCCTTTGAGAGGATCTGATCAGAGTATGCAACTAAACTTATTTGACCAGTGAGAAAGCTTAATGACGAGTGATTCGGTAAGTGTGCCAGGGCAAAACAGCTAGTGACCAGCTAAATAGTTTCAGGGCCTTTAAATTCCAGATCAATTCTTCCCCACCATATACTCAGAGATAATGTTGGGGCGGATCTGACTGCTATGTCGTATGTATGTATAAACATTGCACAATTTTAAAAGACTGCTCGAATCAACTCTTTATCCTCCGATTACTGTCTGAACCTCACATGTAACCTTATCATATAACACCTAGAGTGATGGCACTAGGCTATACTCAAAAAATAGATCCGTACCTAGAAAAATAACAAAGAATGAACCCCCCAAATCACATACAAATAATACCAATTATCTTGTGGCCAGCAATGGTCTAAATGTGTTACATAAAGTTTTCGACCATAATGCTTAACAATGTGATCTGTATTGCCAGTAATTTGTTTATAGCAATACAATGGCCAAATCCACAAATGATTTCCTTTTAAAAATATTTAAAAACAACAAGAAAACAAATAACTTAATTTAAAAACAGACAAAGAATTTAAGGAGACATTTCTCCAAAGAAGATATTCAAATGGATAACAAGTACATAGAAAGATACTCAATATCACTAATCAGCAGAGAAATGTAAATCAAAATCATAATGAGGTCCCATCTCACAACAATTAGGATGCCTAATATAAAAAAAGAAGCAGAAAATAACAAGTCTTGGCAAGGAAGATGCAGAGAAACTGAAAGCCTTGTGCACTGTTGGCAGAAATGTAAAAAATGGTGTAGTCACTATGGAAAAATAGTGGGGTGGTTCTTCAAAAAATTAAAAACAGAATTAATGTATGATGTAGCTATTCCACTTCTGAGTACATGCTTAAAAGAATTGAAAGTAGGGTCTCAAAGAAATACTTGAACAACTATTTTTATAGCAGCATTATTCACAACAGCCCAAAAGTAAAAGCAATACAAGTGACCACTGACCGATAAGTGGATAAACAAAATGTGGTACAGGTTGAGCATCCCAAATCCAAAAATCTGAAATGTTCCAAAATCCAAAACTTTTTAAAGTACAGACATGATGCTCAAAGAAATGCTCGTTGAAATATTTTGGATTTCGGTTGCTCATTGAAATACTCCTGGTCCCAAGCATTTTGGATAAGGGATACTCAACCTGCATTTACATACAATGGAATACGATTCAACCTTAAAAAAGAAGGAAATTTTGAAACTTGCTACAACATGGAGGAACCTTGAAGACATCATGCTAACTGAAGTAAGTCAGTCACAAAAAGTCAAATGCTGTAAGATCCACTTATATAAAGTATCTTGAGTAGTCAAATTCATAGAGACAAAAGACAGAATGGTGGTTGCCAGGGGCTGGGGGAAAGGAGGGGTGGGGCATGATTATGTAATAGGAACAAAGTGTCAGTTTTGCAAGATGTTTTCATGAGTTCTGGTAATGGCTGGTGGTGATGGTTATACAATAATGTAAATGTATTCAATGCCAATAAACTATACACTTAGAAATGCTTAAATGATAAATTTTATGTGTATTTAACACAATTGAAAATATATATGTATACATATTTATGGAGTGGAGTCAAAGTTATCACTGTAAGACACTCACTTGCCTATGAAACTATGCTTTCACTGTTCGGGAGGAGAAAGGGTGGAGTTATGCGCCTGGGTACACCTGTGGGAATGGGCTGAGCAGTGAACGTTAGGGCTGACTGTAATCCACACGCCATACAGCTTGGTTTCTGATGAACAGGAGAGACTCATTCAAAAATCTAAATGCTAAGGAAATTATTTCCTCAGGGTCTTATTCCAACATCCTGTCATGATGCGCTACGAGCGCATGCTTTGAGTCACCTCCTCCTTTACAGGAAGCTGTGGGCCTATGGAAGAAGAAATACTAAATCCTCCTGATTAGGCATGAGCCAAAACCCTCACGAACTTGGTGACTACATAATCAAGAGGTGAGCACTCTCAAATGCCATTAAAAGATCAGTTCATAACTGGGCACACTGGGAGCAAGAGGATGCCACACAAGGCTGGGGGACAAACTGGACAAGAGTTAGTGACAAAAATGGGGGAAAATGAATACGTGTTCAAAACAAGCTTGCAAAGTCAGATTTTGAAGCACAGAATCATCATAATATGAAGAAACATAACTAAATCAACAACCAGAATATGAACTCATTTTAGATAAAAAAATAATTTTATAGAATAGCTAAAGGCTTTAAAATAAGCATCAAAGATATTCAAATTGCTAAATAAAGTAATAACCATTTTAAAAAGCAAGACATTAGAAAACAAAATCAGGCAGAAATTAAACAATAAAATAGAGGAGAAAAGAAACTCAGATATTTTGGAAATAAGAAGTAATAACTATTAAGTTAAAAAAAAATCACAGAGGAAATTATTGAATTAGTAGAAAGTACTGAGAAATTCACCAACACAGGAAGACTAAAAAATAAGAAATATCAACGAATGGTTAAGTGATAACTAAGAAGCTCCAATATATGGTAAGAGACCCAGAAAGATAACAGAGGGAATTGAGGAGAACCACTAATCAAGGAAAGCTAATAACTCTAACTTTTCTAGAATTGAGTAAAGATATGACTTCCAGAACAAAAGTACCCTTCAAATACTAACTGGGATAAATAAAGATCAATGTACACCAAGATGCAGCATGTTAAACCTGGAGGACATCAAATGTAAACAGAAAGTCATAAACATTACCCAAAAGGTAAAGGCATTATTACCTACAAAGAAACAACAATTTGATTACTGTCAGACCTCTGCAGAACAGAGGCCAGTAGTATCTTCAAAGTGCTAAAGGAAAATGATCACCTCTCTACAATTTTATACCCTGGCTAAATTATCCTTCGAGAATGAGGACGACATGAAGACATTTTCAGATATACAAAGACCAAAAGAATTTGCCACATATAATCTCTCACAGAAAAAAATACTCAAACAAAAAAAAGTGAGCACAAAATTTGATAAAATGTTAGTAAATGTGCTCAACTACTAATTTAAAATAGACTGTGTTTTTTAAAACAGGATATTAAGAGAATATTATAAACTACTTTATGCCAACACATTTGAAAATTGATTAAATGTACAAATTCCTAAAAAAATACAATTTATCAAGCTGACATGAAATAAAACAGAAAATATGAATTGCCAAATAACTATTAAGAAATTTAATCTGATTTAAACATTTCCCACAAAGAAAACTCCCACTTTGCATGACTTCACTGGTAAACTTGATCAAACGGTTAGGAAACAAATCTTAAGTGTTAAGATTCGATCACTTAAGAACATCAATCTTCAAAATACTTTTCCAGAGACTAGAAAAAAGGAAATACTTACGAACTAGTTTTATGAGGATATAATAATCTTAACATCAAAACCTGAGAAGAACAAAACAAACACAGAAAATCACAGGCCTATTTCATCCCTAAACACAGATTTAGAAACCTCAAACAAATAAAATACACAAATATATAAAAAGATAACATTTTACAATCAAGTTATGTTATTTTAGGAATAGAAGATTGGTTTAACATTCAAAAACCAATCACTAAATGTCACTATATTCACAGAATAAAGCCAAAAAGCCAGGAGATCACATCAAAATACATGGAAAAGTCTGATAAATTTTAGCATTCGTGTATAATAAAAATTCCTAACAAATCCAAAATAGAAGGAAACATCCCTAATTTGATAAAATGCTTTACAAAAAACTTACAGCAACCTCTTTAAATAAATACTCATTTCAAAACTTTGAGGATCAGACATTTAATTAGGTTCTAATTTTACATTACCATAGTTCATTTAGCTCAATCTCCTCAATTCAATTTACTCCAATAAGAATGAAAGAATCACTCATGGTAAAATGACTTTTTCAAAGACAGCAAGCTAATAAATTGCCCTTCACATTTAAAATCTACAACCCCCTAGAATTCACTCTTGAACAATTAGGAATATGGGGTCAAGTTTCATTTTTTCCATATGGACACACACCCAATCGTCCCTGTTCCATTTGCACAGAAGACTTCTCCTCTCGTCTCTGTTCTGCGGTGCCCGTGTTGTTATGAATCTGGCACAACGCACAGGTGTGTCTGGGCTCCGTACTGCAGTCCACCTGCCGACCGTTTCCCCTTGCATCTCTTCTGCATTCTCACAATTACTACAGCTTTTTAAAAAGAGTTGACATTAGATTAGGCAAATCCTTCACCTTAGTTATTTGGCTACTCTTGGCCCTCTGCATTTCCATATAAATTTTAGAATTTGCTTATCAAATTTCTTACAAGACTTCTCTGCATTTCTATTTTGTAGCTACTCTGACAATGGAATATACATTTTGAAGCAATCCTATGAGTATTTTTCGACACACACAATGTAGTAATAACATGAGAATGTTACGTGTCAAACTGCAGTGAGTGGTGACCTCTGGGGAGAACAGGAAGAAGAATGTCATCAGGGAGGCACAGGTATTCAGATGCATTGATGATGCTTTTACTCTTTAAAAGAATCTGTGGGAAAATCCTAGGACATGACAGAGGTGGATAGCTAGGTGGTGGACACACAGTTCTATGTTGTTATTAGCAAATCAAGTTCAAAAATGTATGTTTAGAATATATCATCACTTAAAAAGGAATAAAAACAGATATAAAAATAGCTTTTCAAATAGCAGTTAACCTGCAGTTTGAGGACTCTTATAAAAGTCTTCCATTCATCATTTACTATGCTTGGTAGTGAATTATAATCCTAATTTATAAATCTCATAGGGAGGTCTTTTAGAAAATAAATTCTCGCCTCACGCTGAAAGAAAGCATTCAATTCATTATTTAGCCAAGTGATAGAAGGAATAATTAAGCTACCCACTATATAAATTATTGCTTCCTTTAACCACATCCTTCAATTTCAAGATCACAAGATTACACACAGAAAATGCCAACATAAATGAACAAAGTTTGAAAAGCTCTGCAATAATGTAAGCACAAAGTAATTCTTATTTCTCTGTCTAAACACAGGCAGCCTTCGAGTCCTAACATCTCAGATGAACCCACGTGCCCCTCTTACCATTCCAGTAAACATAAAGGAGCAGAATGAGCCTCTGATGGAAACAGTGAAGATTTGTTTGTTCTTTTGTACAGGATGAGGCAAATCAAAGTCACAGAACAACTATACTTACTTTTTTCAACTAATTATTCTTAGTAAGGTAAATTACTTTGATTTAATTGGTCCCTAGGACATTAATATGAATGTTGAATTTTCCACTTGAATCAGCTCTGATCAGCATTTGTTAGTTCTTTGATAATTCTGAGGATCTCATTTGTGGGTTGCATGACCTTGAAGTTCACATTTCAGCCCTTTTTTCTTTTGGCCAAATACAGTTAACTTAGTTGAATGTGCCATGATGACCCTGCTTTCTATACTCAATTTCAAACAGAAAAACTGTTCCATAGCCTCACCCTGTCCACTGATCCCATCCAGTTGTCCTACGAAAAGCAGGCATGGCCAGTTCTAGGCAAAAGGAACATTTTACGTTTGACCTGGGATCAAAGCATTGAACCAAAGGGAGCAAACTCTAGGAGGATATTTCAATCACTACTCAGCAGAAGGTAAAGATTTTAGGCTGGAACGGTTTTTCCGGTAACCCCTGTCATTCCATTTCATAAGGGACTGTCTATTCATAAAAATGGCTGCAGTGATAAGAGGCATCGTTACTGACAGGGCCTAACTGTACACGTGGTGTTGTCAGTTGCGAAATAATGCAAAAGCGTAGGCCTCATTGACAAGAGCTCTGTACGGTTATCAGAAAATAACAGGCTAACTTCGCAGAATCCTCTACCTTAAAACTGAGGCAGGAGGGAGATCTGCTGAGGACGTCTGGAAAACCTTTCCTCAGGCTTTCAAAAAAGAAACAAGGCGGTTCCGTTTTCTGCCTCTGGACCTTCTGCGTGGTGCTTCTGCCACTGTGTTTCAGGCCTGAGGGCAGGAGCCTGAGACAGAAGTGTTCAGGGTTCTGGAGCCCCGGCATCACTGAGGGTTTGCTGCTACTGTTCTTACTGAAGCCATCTTTAGCTGGGTCTTCTCTTGGCTGAAGCCAGAGGCACAAGCTGCCTCCTCTCCATATCCACGCCCCGGGGAAAAAACAAACGTCGAATTGCCCACCACTCAACTGACATGACCTTTCTTCCTCTGTTATGAATAGTTCCTTCGAACTTGTATTCGTTTCTGGTCCCTATTCTGATGAGCTCTTCCTAAAACTATAACTTTTAACTTTATAACCCATCAACTATTAGTATCCCGTTTAGTTGATTCTGTATGGTATATAAACATATCTCTTTGACTCCAGGGACAGAAATACCAAAACTTCTTCCAGTCAGAGAGAAAATCCTAAAATGCATTATTGCACGTAATTTCTCAAAATTTATCGATGTTGGTAAGATTTAAGGTTTAATACGTTATCTGTAATAGAAAGTTCTTATACGTTCCTGTAAAGTTAATAGCAGAGAAAATGCAACAAGGATATTGAATGTGTATGCATATTAAGGGCACATAACACACATCCTCCTGATCCACACCACAAGAAAACTGTTCCAGATGTTGAGGACCGCATTCTTTTTTTTTTTAAAGTGCCTTAATAAACATGAAAGAAATTTGTGATTGCAATACTCTAAATACTTAAAACATACCCCAAGAGCTCCTGTTCTCACAAAAACGAAACGCGGTCATAAAGCCACAGACCTCTGCCGACAGAGGCTCCGACACGAACACGGGGCCGCGATCGTAGGACTCAACAGGCTGCAGGACAACGAACGTCCTAACGTCAAAGGCTTGGGTTACATAACACCCACGACGGCAAAGCAAGCTGAAGATGAAAACTGAGGGTACAAAAGACCAAAAACCACGAGGACTGTGGCTGCTGCCCTCAAAACAGTGTGTGTGACGGCAGCGGTGGCGGTGGCGGTGGCGGTGACGTAGCAGCGACGGTGGTGAAAATATAAATAACGGTTAACGTGGACTGAATGCTTACAGTGCGACAGGCTCTACTGTGATGCTTCACATACAAGGCCTGTAACGATTCCCAGAACAAACTCGCCTATTTTCTTGATCACTGCATTTCTCCTTATCTGTAAGTCAACAATGCTTACTGAACACATATGAAAGGTTCTGTGGTTGGTCATCGCCCCATTTTTTCCTCTACCCCTTTCCATTAGTTCCTTCTGGGATAACAATCTCTTTTCCAGCAAAAGAAAATAATTAATATACTTTTGGGGGAGATGAATGGGGAAAATGCACATGGAAATAGTAAAAAAATTGAGATCCATTAACGTCACTGCAAAACGATGAAGCTGCTGGGATTCACAGCTGGTTTTATTTGGGAGCAGAACGAGGAAACACTGCAAAATCCTGCATCGAGTCTCCATCAGACAACAGTTATGATAATGACAGCAAACCTGATCTAGGAGCTATTCCAAGCCACGAAGACTAGTAAGTAATCACAGGCTCAGGCCCTAATACAATTCTGGAGAGACATGGAAGGACACAGAGAACTAACTAGCAAAAAAGGATTAAAGAAAGGAAGAAGAAAATTTGACCTCCGCATTCACTGGTCAGGATCCACGAAATTCTACATTCACTTATACAGAGTGCCATCACTGTTCCATATTATTTTATAAGTGTCCCTTGAGAACTCTGTCTCATCCTCTAGATTAGAAACAACGTGAAGTCAGAAACTGTCAATTTCACCTTACCGACTCCACTATCTAACAGCATCTTGGTACAGGCAACGATAAGAGCTTACTAGTTCAAAAGTAGGAGGTTTCTGGAGTCAGCTTTGGTTAAAATACTGGCTCTGTCACTTACTAGTAGAGTTATTATGGTCAAGTTCCTTGGTGGTGCCAAGCCTCAGTTTCATAATCTGTAAAACGGATTTGTAGTACCCACCCCAGGGTACCTGCCAGTACGAATGGCAGGTATTATAAGGTACTCAACAAATTAATGTACAGATGAGTGGTATATTGAATTGTGATTGCTGGAAGGCATAAATAAATAAGGAAAAAGAGCCAATTCTGGCCTTGAGAAACTCCCAGCCTCATAGAATGAAGCCCTCATGGATGCTGCTTGCTACCACACAAAGGGAAGGGTAAATTCTGACCCAGAGTCTCCCCCAGCAGGCCAGGCATGACTGACCTCAGAGATGACTGAGTTGATACAAGACCTTTTGCAGTCACTGTCCTGCTGATGCTTCCGGATTCTTTGCCCTTTCTGTTTTTTCTTTCATCATCTCTAGTTCTATTTCTTTCTAATTTAAATACTAACACTTTCCCTTGACAAATTACTTCAAGTACACCAGCAAATCCTGACTTAAGTATAATTTTTTTTTTTTTTGATACAAAGTCTCACTCTTTTGCCCGGGCTAGAGTGCCATGGCATCAGCCTAGCTCACAGCAACCTCAAACTCCTGGGCTCAAGCAATCCTTCTGCCTCAGCCTCCCAAATAGCTGGGACTACAGGCATGTGCCTCCATGCCGGCTAATTTTTTTCTATATATTTTTAGTTGTCCGATTAATTTCTTTCTATTTTTAGTAGAGACAGGGTCTCGCTCTTGCTCAGGCTGGTTTGGAACTCCTGAGCTCAAACAATTCGCCCGCCTCGGCCTCCCAGAGTGCTAGGATTACAGGCGTGAGCCACCGCGCCCGGCCCTAATTTTTTTCTATATATTTTTAGTTGTCCGATTAATTTCTTTCTATTTTTAGTAGAGACAGGGTCTCGCTCTTGCTCAGGCTGGTTTCGAACTCCTGAGCTCAAACAATTCGCCCGCCTCGGCCTCCCAGAGTGCTAGGATTACAGGCGTGAGCCACCGCGCCCGGCCCTAATTTTTTTAAAAGTGCATTTAAACTGTATGAGTTTATTCACATAGTCCCTGCACCCTGACAAATACACACAGGGAAGGGAGGAAGAAAAGCTTCAGCAGTTCATCAAAAAAACCAAGTTTAACAGTATTGCAACTCTGTTTGAAATTCACGGTGACAAAATTTAGGGCAAGAAGAAAGAAGAGAGTTTCAAAATTAAGTGCAAAAGGTATCAAGTTATAGACCTGCTTATTATAATGGTTATACTCAACTTAAAATGAGAGTGCAACGGAGGAGGAAGTGAGTTTAACCTCCTGGTCAGACCATCCCATTTTACAGATGATGGAACTGAGGCCCTGAAGAGCTGAATAATTCTGTTCGTCACTACTATGATTCAAGGTGTGGTCCCTGGGCCAGCAGCAGTGGCATCACCTGGGAGTTTGTTAGAAATGCAGAATCTCAGGCCTCACCTTGGACATACTGAATTAGCATCTGCATTTTTTTTTTGATAAATCGATACTTACTGAATATGGCAATGGGTTCAAGGAGATGCACTGATACTATTTTTTCTACTTCTATATAGGTTTGAATTATAAAATAATTACATATATTAAAAAATGAGACAAGAAATAGTCAACCCTTTAAGAAAAATGTTAGTTTTTACTCAAAAAAACAAGAAAAATGGAAGCAGTTACAAATAACTGTATAAAGCATCAAAGTTTACCTAAATACACACTCGTCATAGGAATATTTAAGAGTTAAACTAGCCAAACGTGTTTTTGTTTCATTTATGTCATCAATTTTATATATATAAATAATATGTGTAATTATGAGATACACACATGTATCATAACAAATAACACAAAATAAGAAATGATACTGATAAAATAGCCAAGTACACAAAATAAATTTCAAAAGCAAAAAAGACTGTTTTACTCATCTTTATGCAAGTAATTTGAGAATCTGGTGAAATTACTTATAGGTCAATAAAAATTACAAACCCAACCCCCAGAAGTGACAGAAAAATAGAACTTTATAAAATAAGTCAAGAAAGTGGTTAAAGAGCTACTACCCCCGACAAAATCAAGAGGACCAATAGAATCTGCATTTTAACAAGATCCACAGGCGATTTGCACATTAAAGTATGAGCAGTATTACTATTCGTAGCTTGTTACCAGTAAGTTCATAAATTAGATCCTTTAAACTCCATGCTTTTTTCTGTAAACTGTATTCCAATTGTTGGATTTATTAAAAAAAATTAAATCCTTTGGCTCTGATAATCGACCTATGAATTTTATACTCAGGTTAAACTTTGGGAACTGCCTCCTTGAAGCCCAGAATAAACAACACACTGTGCTAATGCTGCTATTGAGATGACTGCTCAGCTACAATTTCTTCTTGCGTGAGATGGGGCTACTGAGAAAATTAAGTTGAGGCATGTAAACGCTTTAGGATGGTGCTTGACAAACAGCAAGGCCAAAAGGAATGTTAGCTACTAACTGTGATTATTATGACTGGCTTGAATAGAGTGAGGTATGATAGGTTTGTAGCCACTACCCACCTGTTCTCATCTATTCCTGTTGCAGTGACAAGTATTTGAGATAGCATCCAGGATTAGGAATATTTTAGTCTGTGGCCGCAGAAAAGCGTCAGCAAAACCCTTCAACTGGGAGAAAAGATAATCACCAACATTGCTGAAATCATTTCACCGAATGAGGACTGACTTTGTGAAACAGTATGGACATAAAAAAAAATAAATTTTTTTTTTTTTTAAAGATGGGGTCTCACTCTATTGCCCAGACTGCAGTGCAGTGGTACAATCATAGCTCACTGCAGCCTTGAACTCTTGGGCTCAAAGGACCCTCCTGCCTCTGTCTCCCAAGTAGCTGGGACTACAGGCACATATCACCATGCCTGGCTAATTTTTTTTTCATTTTTTTTTTTTTTTAGAGATGGGGTCTTGCTATGTTGCCCAGGCTGGTCTCAAGCTCCTCGGCTCAAGTGATCCTCCCACCTCAGCGCCCCAAGTTACAATAACTTTTAAATAAACTATGTGCCTAAAATGTGCAATGTTGAGTAATTTTCAATAACAAGTATTACTCTGTATAGGAGTAACCATTGAATATATAATTTTAGACTATTTAAAAACATTAAAGAATGAATAAAAGTTGGATTATTGAATATTGTTCAATGTACTGAAACAGGAGATTTTACTTTAGGGATGTTGGCAGGAGTATACACACGAAGGCCCAGACTCCCAGAAAGAACACAGCGTGGGAAGCTGCAGTGGTGAACAAAGATCTCTTGTCAGAACACTTGCATGACGAAACAACCCTACTGTTCAAACAAGTATCTCAAGCGCTGATCCAGGCTGATTAAAGAGAGTGATAGCAGGCAAAGCACTTAACTCAAAATAAGTTAAAATGAAACCAAAAATTAAAATCACATTCTAACTTGAATTTCCTTCTGACTAGATTTAAACACTGTGTTTCAAGGTATTTGGGAACAGAGTTGTGCAGATGAGGACTCAGGATGCTCTCGATCAGAGACTTGCTAGCACCTAGGAGAGCTCTCTTAACAACTAGACACAAGGATTTACAAGGCCAAAACCATGGAGACTCTGCAGAGGACACTCCCACAGAAGCCAAGAGTCCTAATATAACTTCGGAGGGCCTGAAGGGAGACCAAGGAAGAGACATCTCTGCCTGCTATAGAATAGATTGCAAAGGGCTCTCAGAGTTTCCTGGCCAGAGAAGCCACAAGCTCCCAGCTGCTGGCAGGCCTTTCCCCCAGGTTTCCTCTCCCCATGGTGTGCAAAGGGACCATCCCTGCCGACACCTTCACTGCAGGCCAGTCAGACTGATACTGGATTTCTGTCCTGCAGAACTATAAGGTAATACGTCTACATTGTTTTAAGCCAGTGAAGTTTGTGGTAATTTGTTACAGCAGCGCCAAGAAACTAATACATACTTTGGTATCTGGAACTGAAGCGCTGCTTGTAACAAACACATAACAACGTAGAAGTGGCCTTGGAATTGGTTAATGGGTAGAGAATTTTGAGCGCCATGATACAAAAGGCCAGTTTGCCTTGAACAGACTGTTGGAGAAATATGGATGTGACCGGCTGATGAGCAAGGAGGAGTGAGGAGCACGGCAGAGAAAACCTACACTGCCTGCAAGTATCCAAATCATCATTAACAGTCAGACGGTAGAAACACGGACGTCAAAAGCCCTGCTGGTGAGGGTTTGCAAGGAAATGAGGAGCATGTTAATGGAAACTGAAGGGAAGCGGATCCTTACTACACAGGGCCAGAAAGCCCAGCTGAATTGGATATGAAAGGCAGAACTTGTAAGCAATGAACTCGGATATTTACCTGAGGAGATGTCTAAGCAAAGAATTGAAAATGCAGTCTAGTTTATTCTTGCTGTTCATAGTAAAATATAGTAAAATGCAAGAGAAAACAGACAGATTGAGAAATAACTATTAAGAAAAAAGGAACCAGGATTAAAATTTTGAAAATTCTTAGCCCATCCAGATTGCAAAAGAGACAAAAATTAGGACATTCACTATGAATAAAGTGTGTTCTGGAAAGAAAGCCAAGAGTGTGGTTTTACTGCCCTTTGTTAGTACCTTGGAAGACTCAAAAGATCAGTGTATTTAGTGACACAGAAAGCTATTTGAAGAAATTAAGCATGTGATTCTGGATCCCCTCTGGCATCTCAACAGAAGCCCCAAATAGCAATGAATTATTCAAGAAAGATCTGGAGGAGCCTCCCTGTGACATACATGGGAGACCTACGAGGTTTTTGAGAATGGTATATCATCAGAAACACCATCAGTTTGGGTTGAAAGGGATTAAAGAAAGAAAGACAGAAAATGAAAGAAGGTTGTCTGGCTCCCAAAATTCCACAGTCAAAACCCAGGCTGATAAAACAACGCAGATGCAAATACATGGACCCTTAAATGAAAAAGGAAGAATATCCCAGACAGCAGAAGCACAGGTCTGGAGGGTACAGCTGAAGGCCACAGAGGATTATTCCCAGGCCTTGAAAACTACTGGTTGGATTTTGAAATTTCCTAGGACCAATGATTCCTTTTTTCTCTTTCATTTTCTTCCTTTTCGAATGGGAATGTCTGACTACTCTCCAACACCTATCTACTCGTTGTATTTTGGGTGCAGATAACTTGTTTCAGGTGCATAGACGATGAGGAATTTTGCCTCAGGATGAATTATACCAACAGTCTCACCCATACCAGATTTAGATAATTAAATGATGAGACTGACACTTTGGGGCTGATGATATTTAGATGACATTTTGGACTTTGAGTTGATCTTGTCATGAGTTGAGACTTTTGGGGACCTTGGCATAGGGTGAACATATTTTACACATGGGACAGAAGTGAATCCTTGCAGTCAGAAGGCAGACTGTGATAGGCTGAAAATCGCCCCTCAATTCTAACCCAAGATATCTGTGTCCTAATCCCTAACCTGTAAATATGTGACCTTTTACATTTCCTTTTGTGTAAGAGTACTAAATTTTACACCTGCAGGCACAGGGCAAGGGCCAGAACCCAGATCGCTTGATCCTTAATCAAGTGTGTTTCCAACTCTTCCCAGGTCCCGGTTCTTACCATGGAAACTCAGACCAAATGCTAAGGAAACGGAAATAGGCCCGGTAGCGTCATTACTGTCGCCCCTTAAATTTTCCTCGCCCTTTCACCCAGAGAGAGGACATGGACTCAGTCATAGGACTTCTCAACTTGGTGAATGCACCTCTGCCTTCGCACGCAGTCTGTAGGGCCCCCCTATATTAGAGTATTAAAGAAACACTTTTAAAAAAGTATTTTGAGATGAAGAAGTTATCCTGGATTATCCAGGTAGGCCTGATACAATCACAAGAGTCCTTAGAAGAGGAGGGCAAAAGACCAGACAGAAGGCAACCAAAAAGCAAAAGAGGAAGCAACGTGAGAAAAGAAAAAAGGAGAGAGGGGAGAAGGTCACAGGACGCCAGGCTATGAGCCAAGGCCTGCGGAGCCTTCTAGAAGCTCGCAAAGGCAAGAAAACGACTCTCCCCTAGACCTTGAGAAGGACCAGCCTTGCTGATACTTTGACTTTAGCCCAGTCAGACTGAGTTTGGATTTCTGACCTCTAGAACTGTAAAATAATAAATAAATGGTGTTTTAAGGTATTACATTTGTGGTAATTTGCTACATAAGCAACAGGAAACCAACCCAGATTAGATACAAGTTATAAGTGAATAATTAGGTAATAGTTTGCTAAGATTCATAATTTATGAAATATTTTATAAACTTATACTAAATATGGATATACAAATTCCTAACTGTCCCATCAGAAATTCCTAAGTTTCTTACACAAAGACAATCATATAAATTATATTTTAGTATACACTGCATAAATTGGCTTTCAAATTGGAAGGCAGAAAAGAGGAAGAAAATGGCATTTCACCAAAAATGCATTTTGATCTCCAAAAATCTATTCCTGACTACATCTGTGTCTCATAAGAAAAGACTGCTGTGAGTACACTTAAAACTGAATTTAAGCCACTTAACTGTGGTAGCAACTGTACTGTTCATCAGAGAAAACTCTGAAAAGGAAGCAAATGGAAATTCTAGAATGGATAAATATGATATTTAGTATGATTAATTCATTACATAGGCTTAATGGTTAATGAGACACAACAGAAAAAAAGTTAGTAAACCCAAAGAGAAGACAGTAAAACTTACTGAAAATAAAGCACACAGAAAAAAAGTCAATCAATAATAAAAAAAAAAAAACAAAACACAACCTAAGCATCAGAGTTCTACAGCATAGGACCAAGTGGTCTAACATGTATGCAATTGCAGTCTGAAAAACGAATGGAGTAGAATTGTTGGAAGAGATATTAGGTGAGAATTTTCCAAAATGCTTAAAAGACATTAACCCAGCAGAAAATCAGCAGGAAAAGACAGAAAATCATATATAGGTCAAATTGCTGAAAACCAGAGTAAAAAAGAAAAAGGCAATGAAATGGCATGTTTAAAGTGCTGAAACAAAAAAGAAAAAAAAAAAAAAAACCTGGCAACCTAGACACCTATATGCATGGAAAATATTTGTAAGAAAAATAAAGGTGAAACAAAGGCATTTCAGACAAACAAAAGCTAAGAAAATTCATCCTGCATGATAACAAAAGGAAGTTCTTTAGACTGAAGGGACGTGATCACAGAGAAAAACTAAGATCTGCAAAAAGAAATGATGGTCAGTGAGGTAAGTATCAAAGGAAATATGAAAGGACATAGTTTTAATTTCTTTAAAAGACAACTGACTGAGGTAAATATAACAATGTATTTTGGGATTATAACATATGGGGAAATAAAATATGACAATAATACAAAAAACAGGAGGGATAATAGAATTACACTATATTATAAGGTTGCTAAATATTTCACAAAGTTGTACAATATTTATTCACGACAAAGTAAAATGAATTATGTATATTGTAATCTAAAGTAACCACCTAAAAATCATATAAAGCGGTAAAACTAAACAGCAGTGGAGGAAATAAAATATAACACAAAACAAAAATAAAAACAAATCTCAATTTCCACATGAAGGAATAAAAAAATGCAGAGTAATTGAGGAAAATGGGAAAAAAAATAAAAAGATGATAAAATTAAGCCCAAGAATATAAGTAATTATATTAAACATAGTATGGTCAATTGTCCAATAAGAAGACAGAGACTTTAAATCTGGGTTAAAAAAATAGACTCAACTGCATGCGGTTTGTAAGAGACATGCTATTAACGTAAAGACACAGAATGAAAGCAAAATGGTACACGATGCAAATACTAATCATAAGAAAGCCAGTGTCTATAGTGGTTTCAAAAAAAGGAAACATTAAGAGATAAGTATCATCGATGAAAAAGATAGATATTTCATAATGATATTAACAGAGCCCAGAGTTGGTTCTCTGCTTAGACTAATAAGAACGACAAATCTCTTTTTTCCCCGCAGACAATTTCTGAAGGTTTATGGACCTCTGGGTGTTTATGGGTCTCTAAGAACTTCTTTTCAAATTTACATTATCTTAAAAATTCAACAGTTTTCTTTTCAAGTACATGATTCTCTCAATCCTTGATAACCACTTTTATTGTTATTTACTTAATTCTTGCAAGCCATTGTACCTGAAATTTCACCTCTTGATTAACATCGGACACACGGAACTGCTTCAGAAAGCGCTCGTCCTCACTCCAGAAGAGGCGGATGTCAGGAATGTCGTAGAGGATCATGGCCAGCCTTTCCAATCCTAAACCGAAGGCCCAACCAATTCGGTCCTGAGCACCAGCTACAATTAGGAGACAAAACAAAACAATTGTGTAAAAAAGTATAAAGATGAGGCAGGTACATACCACGCCCTGATAGTTATCAGTAATATTGATTAGATGCCTACTGCGGAGCTGCTACAAAGACGTGCAAGAGGGTGCCACATCGTACATGTTCCTTCCTTCCCACACTCCTGACTTCCCTCATGGAAGCACTCTGAAGTCATACTGCCTGTATTTCATTTCTGATTAAATTCCAGGCTTTCTTAAGCCTTGGTTCCCATCTCTGAGTTATGATTTTTCTGTAATCTTTGCTTGCCCTGATTCAAACATTTAGCCTACTATGTATAGATTACAGAGGGGAAAGAAAAGACAGTCTCTGTTCCTAATTGGCTTATTAGATAAGGAGATATGTTCAAAACATGCCACAGTGGACTGTTAACATTCTGGAAGGGTGTGGCAGGCCTTTAAGAACCTCAGTTTTATTAAAACATCATAATGCTGCTTCTTAATAAGAGCTACCTCAACAATGTGTGGAGAGCACGCAAGCCAAGGTGAAATGCATATCACCACCACTTACTCCAAAGGGATAGTGTCCTATTCAGATTATGTCAACATCGTGAATTCTAAGGGTTTATTTTATATACGTTAGGTGTAAGCAAGAAGATACAAACTTCAGAATGGAGAAAGGCAAGGGAGAAATTCATACTGCTGGAAAGCTTATGAAATGAGCTCGTGAAAGAAACATAATTCCAACTGGACA
The DNA here is from genome assembly GCA_963575035.1 of Avahi laniger. Lineage (NCBI taxonomy): Eukaryota > Metazoa > Chordata > Mammalia > Primates > Indriidae > Avahi > Avahi laniger. The sequence goes on along the minus strand of CAUYSK010013659.1, from coordinate 6,460 downwards.
CTAAACAATGAGCAGGATACCATGGCAGGCTGGGACGGCCCCCAAGATTTCCAGGCCCCTGCACACGCACTAAGCGTGGGTAGGACCTGTGAGTAGGATGAGACTTCATGCCTGTGATGGGTTTACTTTACATATGATTCCTCCCTGGCAGACTGGGGAGAGGTTCCCTCGCTGGCTGTGAGGAGCGGGCCGCCATGTTGGAAGGGCCCTGTGGCTCAGCCCTCGGGAAGGCATAAAGAGAGTCCCCAGCAGCCAGCGAGAAAACGGGAACCACACTCCTACAACCGGAGGAGTCCTTCCAACAGCCTGAATGAGCTGAGAAGCAGACCCGGCTGCGGTGGGAAGACAGCCTTGCCGACAACTTGATGTCACCCTGGTAAGGTCCTGAGTGGAGGACCCTGTCAATTCTTCCCCGAACTCCTGATGCAAGGACATAGTTGTGATATAATAGGTTTGTATTGTTTTAGAGCACTGAGTGTGAGGTAATTTGTTACCCAGGGTGGGAGGAGGGGGTAAGGACACTAATCCAAATCCACAATGTGGAGAAAGGTGATAGGAAATTCCAGAAAGAGGGAATCTCTTCAATAGCAAAGGGACGGGGTATAGCACAGGCATCCGGAGACACAGATGGTACTCCTCTCGAGCCATGTTTAACATCTTGTCCTTGTTTTTATTTTGCACATAATGTCTTTCTAAAATGTGAAGAACTTGTAATTGTTTCACAGATACCATTCGCTCTGCTGAACACTCACAGAGCCACAAGATTAGATGCGCAAGATCCAGGAGGAAAAAGACTTCATTATAAGTTAAATACTAGTGCCTTTAGTCATCACTTGGCATCAAAGCAATCATAAAGATGACTGGAAACACAGGCATTCGGCAGTAAGCTACAGAAAGATCGAGAAGCACTGGTCTTTGATGAAGAACTTTTTAAAAATTTCTACTACATCATAGGCTGACAATTTGTCACATATAAGATTATGCAGATGACAATCTGCTCAATAACAGAATGCACATTCTTTTCAAGGGTACATGGGTCATTCATCACCATATTCTGGAATACAAAACAAATTTCAAATATTTAAAATGACTGAAAATGTACAAAGAATATTCTATGCCCAAAATGCAAATAAATTAGAAGTCAACAGTAGAAAGATATCTGAAAAATCTCTCAAATATTAGGAAGTTCAGTAACATATTTCTAAATAATCCATTAGTCAAAGAAGTGATCACAAAGGAAATTAGAAAATATATGGAAATGAATAAAAATTAAGATCTGACACATGAAAACCGGAACCCATAAATTATTGAGTGAGAATGCAAAATGATCAAGTCACTTTGGAAGACAGTTTTGTAGTTTCTTACAGTGAACCAATGGTTCTCAACTAGGGGATATTTTAGTCACCAAGGTAGACAAGGCCTAGAGACATTTTTGGTTGTCAAAACGGGGGCTAGGAATATCTTCACGTTTAGTGGGTAGAAGCCAAGGATGTTGCTAAACATCCCATAATGGACAGGACAGTCCCCCACAGCAAAGAATTATCCAAACCAAAACCACCAAAATATCAACAGAGAAACCCTGAGTTAAACATACACTTAGCATATGACACAGCAATTCATTCCCAGGTATTCACCTAAGATATGGAAACATGTACACTAAAAGTCCAATGCTCAAATTGTTCATAACAGCTTTATTCAGAATAGCCCTAGCCCAGAAGCAACCCAAATGTCCATCAACTGGTTAATGGAAAAATTGTAGTACATCCATATAGTGGAATATTACTCAGCAATAAAAATAAATAAATTATATATACAAGAAAATAAATGAATCTCAAAAGCATTAGGCTTAGCAAAAAGAAATAGTCACTGAAGACTATCTACGACAAAATTCCATTTATACAACATCCTAGAAAAAGTGAAACTATAGACAGATAACAGATCAGTGGCTGGCTAGAGTAGGATATGAGGGAACTTTCTGGGTCAATGGAAATTTTCTATATCTTGATTATGGGTGGTTATATGACTTTAAAACTCATCTAACTATGTTTTAAAAATATGAATTTCATTGTATATAAGTACTACCTCGATAAGCTGACTTTTAAAAAAAATCCTGCACTTGGATGCCATGGGAATAGCAAGTCAAACTGTTGTACGTTTCTAAACGCTTACTCCGAGCTTCCATGGTTATCCCATTATGAACTGGAAACAGTTTGTGGACCAGCACCACTCCGAGTTGGCGATGATTTGAATGATGTAGAATATGCTTATAATTTTTTTCAAGCCCACAAAATTAAGAAGTTCCATAGTAAACTCTTACGCACTGTAAGAATCCATCCATAGAACCCTAGGAGTATGCAGATTGCAGCCTGAGCGTGAGTCTGGGAACGAAATATGAACCCCTACCGACAGCACTGGCACCTGGCCCACCACCCCAGATCATTGACAGGCCTCCAAACATCATATGTCCTGGATATGATACAGTATGTTTTTGCTAAACTTGTCCCTCTTCCTAACATAAACACCCACCATCCTCTAAAGACTGGCTGAAATATTCCGACTGTGGGATTCTCCCTGACTCTCAAGGATGCATTCAATTTGCCACCTTCTCTTCTCTCACCAACATCCTGAACATACTTTCATTAGCAACTACCACATTTATGAGTCTCTCTCCACATCTACACCTGAGAGTTCCGAGACAACAATCCCAACACAATGTTATATACATTACTAATTACTAATAAATGGTTTTTAGACATACACCTGCACTAACGAGACAAACGAGCACTTCCCTTGTGGTAGATTCTTTGCGTCATTGTCACGGTACAAAGCTGAGGATCACAAGGAGAATGAGTGAAGTCTCTGAGGAAAAACTAAAAAAGAGCCAGAGTTCTGAAGTGCAAAATTTGCAGTGTTTACAATTAGGATTGGGAAGATAAAGGAGTAGGGAAGGAGAGGAAAAAAGGAGATAGATAAATGCTTAATTCATTGCTTGCTGGACATCTAATAACAATTTCACAGACAGGAAATGTAAACAATCACAAAATGCTTAGAAGTAACAAAATTAAAAGAAATAAATACCATTTAAAAAGTGAATCTACACACTATGACATTTGTCAGAATAGAAACATCAAAAACAGTAAGAAATAAAGGTATGAGTCCAAAATCAAATCATCATAAAGTTATGGCAAAATAGTGAAATTCCCCACTTACTGCCTTCTTCAAAGCTGAGCCAGGGAGCTGCAGAGCACGGCAGGCCTCTAGGAGCCAGACCCAAGCACGGTCATGGGGTACAGTCCAGAAACATGGCTCAGGAAAAGGCTAAGGGACATCCCTGAAAAGTGAGCCACAGGTTGCCACTGCGATGGCAGTCTAGGCTCAGGTGTGATACGTCCCCGAGTCAAGGAAGACCTGCTTATCAACCTGATGTGGCCCGACTTCTGAAAGGAACAGATTAAGAGCAAGCAGAAGGAGCATCGCCAGCTGGAAACCACGTTCGTAAGAGACAGCAAGGAGAGCCTGGCCACCTGCGCGAGGAGATGAGGTGCACACTGGGGGTAATGCTGAGAACAGGTGTTCGGTTTCTTGCATTGGAAATGGCCACAATGGATAGTTGATTCTGCCATTCAATATTGCTACAAAGCTTAACATTAGTCTAAAATTAAAGTCATTATTCAGATTGGCTAATATCCAACAATTCCATTCAAAAGATCAAAACAGTCAGTCACCTTCACATACAATTTCCATCTATTTTTCTCCGAAGGCTCACTAGAAAGCTACACTGCTGAAAGTCAGATACTCTAGAGCTGTTTTATTGGAAATGCGCGCTGGCCTAAGTGGATGATTGGCAGGATTACGCTGAGATGTTTATCGTTGTGCTAGGGTCATGCATGACTCAGGGGCCTTGGTCCTATGAGGCTGTCAGTGGAGACAGGCAGAGCCCCTTCAGAAGACAGGAGACTGGCTCTACCTGAGGGGACCCAGTGTTAAGGTGAACGATGGGTCATTCCATCAGGCACCTAAAATCCCAGCCATCTTGTATGTCAAAGCTTCTGGACCAGAATTTCACTGGGAACAGAGAACAACTGGACTCCAGCTTTCTGCCACTGCCTACAACCTTTGACAATCTCACCATCATTCTGATCAAAAAGTTTGCAATCAATTTTATGGAGGGTTGGAAAAAAGGATATGGTGTCCATTTAATGAAATGTATGAAATTTTACCTTTAAAACACTTCGTTTTGGTCCCATCTAGATTTGCTTCTTCTGAATTGCACCCCTGCATTGTGTCATTGGCCCATTATGTTGTTAAGACAATGCCAGGAACCCCTGTTAAGGATGTTGGTCACCCTATCATATGGCCTTCCACAGGAGGCTTCAGGAAATAAGTTGATCTCAGATTTAAGAAAATGCCTCTGGGTCTTAGGCATAGAAAAGACTTCCTTTTCCTGAACAACTGGATTGTTTTTAATTTTAAGGATGTGTTACATAACTGATCATAATTCACTTTTTACTTTGGCCTCATGAAAGCTTAGAGCCAAACTTGCAGGTCACCCCTACAACTACGCAAGTGTTTGGGGTACATTTCTTGGTGTGACTCTTACCCCAGTTTTATCTTCTTATTCATATTTCCCTTTTGCCCTGATTATCTCAACTATTTATTTTATCCTCTTGTATGTACTTTTAAAGGCATTTCAAGTTCTTTATGGAAGAAAGTGAGCCATAAATAAACAGACACTTAGATATTGTCAGCCAAGGTAGGTATAATTTCCAGGTCTTTGGCACTCCTCAGCTGTAACTTGTTGCCAGGCGCTCCAGGGCTGACAGGGCTTTATGGTGGTATTTTTTTCCCCTCATTCCAGATCTCGTGGGTTCCAGCAAACTACAGTCACCAAAGCAGAGAACTGACTGCAGAGGACCATCCTCAATTAAACAGGTTATTCAGGATGGGAAGCAGTTAGGTATTTTGATTAATGTAATTCTGTACATGATTGAGTATCCCATGCAAGAAAAAATTTTATATTTATTGTTTTTGCTTACAGTGTTTCCAAGAAGGCCAGTTTACATATAGAAGCAAAAGAATGTAAGAGAAGAGTCCAGAAATGGGAAAGTTAAAAAAGGAGGAGGAGGGGGAGGAAGAAAATGCAATACAAATAGGAGAGCGAGAAGTCGCCAGTGTAAAAGTGCAGACACAGAGCCTAAAAGATTCTGATCCCATGGGGTAGCCCTTCGGAGCAGCAGCTGGCTCTCCAGGCTCTGCCTCTGCAGCTGCAGAGAGAAGCACTTGCAAAGGAGAGCCCGGCACGGAGGATCTACACACAGCCTCTTTTCTGCACCTCCAATGTGAGGACTCTGCGGACAAGGGACGTCTCCAAAGGGATCATGGCGACACTGGGGATAGGGTCTGGAGCGGGGAGCAGGGAGCAGGGAGCAAAGAGCACTGCGGAGAGACTAGAAATGAATGCTACTGCTCAGTGCTGTAGGACATCTGCTTCAAAGGCATAGGACATCTGTGCTGTCTGTGGAAGGCACTGGGGTGGTGATACTTCTCAAGCCTCCATCCCCAAAGTCCTTAGTCCTGCATAGTGTCATGCAGGAAAGGTACACATCACCAACCTGAGAAAGGGTTAAGAATGGCCAGGGGTTGAATATGAAACTGGGGTCTATACACAAGCAGCCAAGAACTCAAGTCATACCAATATGATCTTATATCTAGAAAACCCCAAAGATCCTGTCATGAGACTACTGGAATTGATAAACAAATTCAGCAGAGTCTCAGGTTACAAAATCAATGGACACAAATCAGTAGCATTCCTATATGCCACCAACAGTCAAACTGAGAACAAAATCAAAGACTCAGTATCCTTCACAATAGCAACACAGAAAATAAAATACCTAGGAATATGTTTAATGAGGGAGGTAAAAGATCTCTACAGGGAGAACTACGAAACACCAAGGAAGGAAACAGCAGAGGATATAAACAGGTGGAAAATCATACCATGCTCATGGGTCAACAGAATTAACATTGTTAAAAGGTCTATACTACCCAAAGTGATCTACAGATTCAAGACAATCCCTCTTAAAATACCAACATCATTTTTCACAGATCTAGAAAAAATAATTCTATGCTTTGTATGGAACCAGAGAAGATCTTGTATAGCAAAAGCAATCTTAAGCAAAAAGAACAAATGGGGAGGCATCAATTTACCAGACTTCAAGCTATACTACAAGGCTAGAGTAACTAAAACAGCATGGTATTGGCACAAGAACAGAGACATAGAACAATGGAACAAAACTGAGAACCCAGATGTAAAACCATCCGCATATAGCCATCTGATCTTTGACAAAGCAGACAAAAACATATGCTTGGGAAAAGAATCCTTATTCAATAAATGGTTCTGGGAAAATTGGATAGCCCCATGTAGAAGGCTGAAACAGGATCCACACCTTTCACCTCTCACAAA
>CAUYSK010013658.1:0-35574 GCA_963575035.1 Avahi laniger | reverse complement strand
GCAATCCTTCTGCCTCAGCCTCCCGAGTAGCTGGGACTACAGGCATGCACCACCATGCCCGGCTAATTTTTTCTATATATTTTTAGTTGTCCGATTAATTTCTTTCTATTTTTAGTAGAGACGGGGTCTCACTCTTGCTCAGGCTGATTTCGAACTCCTGAGCTCAAACAATCTGCCCGCCTCGGCCTCCCAGAGAGCTAGGATTACAGGCGTGATCCCGGCCTGTAATTATAGTTTTTAAAGGAAGTAAATGGGAGAGAGAGAACCAAGATGAGGATGGCTACCTAAGAAACGTGGCTCAGTGAGCCAGCATTAATACCTAACCATCGCTGAGTGCTTTTGAGGTGCCAGGTACAGTCCTAACCCCTTCATACATTCCTGACAAACCACAAAGCCCAATACAGTCATGGACTTAGTGTGTGAGGTAGCCACATAACAAAAGAAATTTATTAATTTCTCAGCTGGGCATTGAGACTGCGGAGTGTTTGACACATTCCTGTTTTGGAATCAAAAGGTCATAGAACCCTACAGTTGAATGAAATCTTAGAAATGTATTTACTCCACCTGTTTTCAATGTGGAATTCTTTCTGCACTGGCCCTGACAGATTGAAATGAGACTCCATTCAGGAAGAAGTCCCTGATGGAATTTAGAAAAACATCCAAATACGTTCCAAAAAGTTTTTAGATCCGTACTGATAAGAAAATGTAGATTTCTTGATGTTTGGGTGCTGTTATTACTCTAAAGCTAAAGCAGAGCTCACAGATAATGTAAGGTGCCATCAACTCTGAGATTTGGTTACTTATGAGGACAAGACAAAATCCATGTAAAATGGCTTGGCTGAAAAAAAAAAAGGTCTTGTAGGAACTGGAGATGTGGGTGAATCTTGATGAGAAAGATCATCAATGAATCTAAAATTAAAAATTTGGAGACCACAACATCAGGTTTGGTAAAAATCAAGTGCAAAAGTTTACTTGCAATATGGTTTACTCCCAGCTTAGGTCCCAGTTCATAAAATCATCATGCATAACATCAGGGTTCATATCATATAATTCTGTCAAAGGATTTTTTTTGTCTAATGTGTCTTTTTTTCTCAAATGGGAAGGAAAGAAGAAAAGAAGTTAGAGTGGAAAGGAGAAGAGCGAGAGGAGAAACTGTTAAGTGATTATTGGTTGCCAGGTGCTGCACCGGTTTCCATGTCCATGTGTCTGCATATCTACATACAGGACATGGCGCTAAATTGATGCATTACCTTATTAGGTTCTCACAGCAGTTCTGCAAGGTGGGTATTATTTTTCCAACTATATCTTTTTTCTAATGTTATGGTCAGTCAAGAAGACTTAGAAAGGATAATTGATTAAGCCAAAACCTTGGCACTAACTTTAACTCTAAAATTCTATTCCTTCCAACTACACCAGGCTGTTCGGTGTTTTTGTTGTTGTTGTTTTTTAATTTTAATGTCATATCTCATCTGAACAAGAGTCTGACTGCTTTGTTATAGTTAAAGAAAAGAACATGAAAAGACCTCCAGTTATCATCATTAAAATCAGAACAAAATGAATTGAGGACAATAATCAGCTCCATCCTAGGAAGTAGTATGATGAGTTACATTTCTGTCATTTGTCTTGTAGATGAGGATTTAAGAAATGCGGGGCAATAGCAACATTTTTGTGCTGAATTCAAAATGTTTTCTTGAAATTTAAGAAAAGCTTTAAGGCAAATCATTGTGTTTAGAAAAGAGAGTAGTTTGGGTTTTCTTTAAAGCTAAAATTCCTCAGAAATGTTTTCTTCAGGCTTTAAGCAAATTTGAACACCTCCTGCAGATAAAAAGTACTCAACCCAAAGCAGTGTCTTTGTCAGCCAGTCTAACAAGGTGTTGAGCCCCAGAGCCCACGGGACTAACACCCCTCTTACAGCAGGGGTAGACGAGGGCTCTCTGGAAGGACCAGTAGGCTGTTCAGGGAAAGAGCATGGAAGGAGCAGTCCCTGCAGACACACTGTTGAAATGTCAGTCAGGCACTCGGCTTGCCTCCACCACCTTTCACAGAGCAAAACATCTCTTTATGTCAGAACAAATTGGGCAAGCCTCAAATCTTTTTTCTTTTCTCTGACTTCAATGAGATGAGCGCAGGGAATGAGGAAGGGAGAGAGAGAGGGGGGAGGAAAAGAGAAGGACAGTTCAGTTCACATGAAAGCACTATGACACAGCTACACGCCTGAAAACAGTTCCCGGGAACTCTTAGAATCTTTTATGAGTACTGGCAGTGAACACAGAGCAGCAGCAGGGTGAGTCACCCCTAATCCCACATTCCAATGACCAGGGCTCGAGTTCCTTCCCCAAACTTGCACCAGACCCTTCAAGACATGCACCAATGCCTTTGTGCAAATGGCAGAAATGCCCGACCCTTCTTTCTATGCCATTTCTATTCCTTTAGCTCTTGGTTACCACCTGCATATCTATGTTGAGAGCACGCGGTGTTATAAATGAATCCTTCCATGACTTTACAGTGGAATATATGTCAGTGTTCCTATACATTAAATCTCAAAGAAAGCATAAAAGTCTGCAGAGTCCAGCTGGCAAGACAGTACATACGAGGAGGAGACAAAAATCTTAGAGACAGGCTGGAAATCTTCAAACTGTAGTTGATGAAAAGACAGAGTGGTATAAAGGATACAGTGGTCACTGATACAGGACAGATTATACATATATGTATCCATGATAAACTACATGATATTTATTTTACATATAAAATCTGTCTTCCCAAGCGTTGCTTTCTGGAAGGTAGGGTTAATTCTTAATCAAAAATGGATATATATAACTACGATATATATATGTGTGTGTGTGTGTATATAACTCTATGATATATATATGTGTGTGTATATATATGTCTCTATAATATATATACATGTGTGTCATGTATATAACTCTATATGTATATGTCATAAACATATATCAATTTTTGCTTAAGAATTAGCCCCACTTTCCAAAAAGCAATATATTTGGAAATAGATGCATAGAGATGCATAGAGAAACTAAAACGTAGCCTGCTTTTATGCACAATCCTGATCAAAACATCCAAGATCACTGGGCTCTGTTTTCAGAGGCAAAAACAAAGTCCAGAAACTAAAAGAGAATAAAGATGAGTAAAATATTGGATTACTGGATTTATCAGCACAAATAGGAAGAACTTGAATTTTACAAAGATTTCTTTTTTAAACAGGAAGCTATGGTTGCTCTTGAGGAAGTGTTTGGTATGAGAGAAGATGTAACCTATCAAATAAAATGAGATAATATAAATATTTCATTTAGTCGTTATCATCTCTTTATGATGATGAGAAGACATTATTATCATATTTTTTATTCTAACCTATAAAAAATGATCAATCTTCCACATTTGTAATGGGCTGCAGCACACTAATCTTAGTTTGGCATAAAGCTCATACAAACCACTCAATATTTTCAATATAAATGTAATGACTTCTGATTTTAGGGAAAAATAACAATGCTCAAGAAATCATCACTAGTTAACTCTAACTTCTCCTGTTGTCATTTACATAAGTATGTGCACTTGCAAAAAAGAAAATAAACTTTCTGCATATTCATTATGAAGAAAAGGGACCAAAATGAGTAGGAGAGACAGCAAATTTCTTTTTGAGGATTAGGCTCCAATTGGTTGAATTTCAACATCAACCTGGCAATTTTACTATTAAGTCAGCAGAAGTGAGTTCTTATACACTATGCCACTTACTACTGAAGAACATCGGGCAAAGGGAAAAGAACACGCTAGAATAAATTGTGCATTATTTCTGGCATTAGTTAAAGGAACAGAGCATTATAAGAAAAAAAATACAGTACCATTGATTTTTACAGGTGTTTAATACAGATAAGCTGAAAAAAGGGTTTCCATTTTAAGCCTAGTGATGGCTAAAGATGCATTCAAATATGTTCAAAAGCAATCTAAAGTCTTCTAAAATGGTGTTTAAGCTATTCAAGCAAAACGTAAATAGTTTTTGTCGTAGTACTGAGGAATGTAGAACAAAAACAGTGTCCAGGGAGCTGACTCTGGCACACTGCTGGCCACTGTCAAATCAGGGAGGGTCATTAAAACAGAGGTAATACTGTTTATCCATTGCATGATCACAGGTTAGTTAGAGAAAACAGTAACAGACTGTCCTTAGAAAGGTAGGAGGCATAATTACCCTGGAAATCTCCAAGTCCCACTCTCAAAAAAAGATACCAAAAGAAACAATAAAGTTAAAGAGTCAAATATATGCTTAAGAGAGTTATCATATAAAGAAAGTAAATCCATGGTTTTTTAACCTAGTCTGTTTTAAACATATTTCTGTAAAGTTTACTTTGAAAGAATAGGACAATTTTTTCTTTTATCTGACAACCCTAAGCAAATACACTAAAATCCTTCACAAAAACAGAATTAAAAAATAAGGTTGTGTCTGCATAACCATGCAATGGACAATTTTTTCTATTTAACTTATTTTTGGGAGTCCACTGCCCTCCAATTTCTGCAGAGCTGCTTGTTCATGCAGTAGATTGCATAATGAACAAGGCAAAAAAAGAGAGCAACCATTAGGATCACATAGACACAGCTTTCAAAGATGCTATAAGAAAAGGAGAGAACCTATGTGCTATGTTTTGTCTTCCTCTCTTCAGCACTCAGTCTTTCTTTTTTAGACAGAAATTTTGATAACTCTGGCTCAAACATTAACCTAATTCCTACAGTTCCCATCTCTTGTACATCTTTTTTATCCACTCCATTTTCCATGACCATAACTAGATGTTATCTTCTCTTTCCCATTACTAATGTGATTATATCGTTACTCTTCGTATAAGAGGGATCATGGTTGGCCAAAGTTTCTCTGGTCAACTGACCAACAAGTATAAATTTAGTGCCTGTTTTCTATGCTACATAGCAATGAGGACAGGGTTGATATATATGAGGATAGAAGGGGCTCTGTATACAAAAATATCACCCTCCATAGCAAGTATTAGAATAATTGCAAAACATCATGTTAACTGAGAAGAAGGAACACTGTACAGCTGAACTGTTAAATGCTGTGGAGTGTAAGCTAGCAGAGTAACCAGAGTTAAGTTGGATGAAGTGATTGTACAGATGCCCAGTCACTAACAGATCCCGTGAGCTGTGGGATGACTCATGTTCTGGAGATGCTAGAATAGAAAACCCACGACTCAGATACCGTTGCCCATTAAACACATGATATGATCAGCTAATAGTCAGAGCACCTAGAGTAGTAACCTTGCCAAGCCTGGTTAGTGATACTTCTGGCCACTAAGTGGCTCAGCTGTGACCCTGTGTGTGTGTCAGAGTTTCCATACGTGAAATATCACAGAACTCCTTTTTGTCATAAAGGACATGTAAAGGAAGACTTTGTAATATCGGCAACTTAGTAATATTTTAGAATTTAGTTATACTTGGAACTTAGTTGCAACGGGTCAGGGAATATGCCACAACTCAGAAGATGTCAGGATTTATATTATATAGAGTAGTAACTGATAAAAATTTTGACTCCACAAATCTGTAGATTTGTAGAATCAAATGGGGTGGCAAGAACACAAGTTTAGAAGGAAGAAAATTAAGGTTCAATTCTTTGCTTGACCAATTTCAAGAAAACATCTGGCAAGTCATTTAACTTCTCTTAGCCTTAGGTGGTTTGTCTGTAAAATGGTGACATAGAAAAAAACCTGCCTCACCCAGGAATGACTGAGTGAAGCCCAGGCAGGCTGACATGCATGAAAGTGGCCGTAAGTGCCTAAGCACTACACACACATAATGGTTATTCTCCTTTCCCAAGGTTTATACCACAAAGGCCTGCTTACATAGCAGGAAAAAAAAAAAATCATTCATAAGCACCCTCACTCCCTTGGGAAGGAATTCTTACCACTCTCGTGAATGTGAGGAATAGTATCTCAGGTGCATTAACTGCTGTTTATTAATGTATTATGAACCTCTGCTGTGGCATCTGATTCACAATAAAGAGATTAAGCATACTAATTTGTCATTTATTTTCCAATGCCTGCTTTCCTGCCTGCAGCACCACTAATATCCCAGGAGCTCCTCAACCCAATTATTTCCCATTTTGCATTACTGCTGAAAGTAGTGCTAATGTGCCCAAAAGACTTTGCTCCTTGGCGAGGAAAAAAAAAAAAAAAGCTCCTGCTCTCCCCACCATAATACCGTTGTCATTTGCTCAGAAGAAACACCCCCGGGCCACTGGGCCATATCTAGTAATCAGACCAAATTAGCAGCCTGACTGCGCTGAGGACATGCAGCAGACCTGTGCTTATTTAGTATTTAGTTTTGGGGTGGAAGGGAATTCCATCTGTAGAATGAAATTTGCAACCTAGAGGGAGCTGAATTCTATGGTGCCTATATACACAAACTGTTTTGTTTGCTTGTTTGGGGAATTGCGTGTCAAAATCACTCAGATAACTGGTGAATTCAACTTTTTTTTTCTTCACAAAAAATTAATAACCCGTTGTTTAGCCAAATCCAAATATTAACTTGTAAACTAATTTGTGAATGTAGACACAACTCATTATTAATAGAAGAAGCGTAAAGATGCCTCACTTTCTATGCTTTTCAATCCAGCCTCATAAACAGTTTTTAACCCTGCCATGTAGTATTTCTGCTACCTTCCTCAGTCTTTCACTTTGAAAATGTGGTTTTTTTGCTTATCCCAGGAGCTTCTATATTGCTTAAGGCAAAATACTCCAGCGCACCTTCACAACCATGAACGGTAAACATTTTTCTACCTTTCTCTGCCCAAGGCTCAGAGCCCGTTTAAACATCTGTGGATAGTTTCAGAAGCACACGAGACTCCAGAGTCACCAAAAATAATTATTTCAAAAACTTGGCAATTTCACCAACAATGTAAAACTTACCCTTAAAAATCCAATAATTTTACTATAGCTGTGAGGAGATACTGACCAAAAAGATTGTTATTTATTACAAATATGATCAGCTCCATCTGAGATGCAGCAGATTAAGTTAATCTCTATGAGGCTATTTCTTACCATTATTTTCTTAAAGCCTCCCCTTGTTTTAATCAAGAATAGGAATGTTAAGGCCTTGATGCAGAGAAGAAGCATAAATTAGTGGTTGGCATAATAGCATGAAAGCCAGGAAACATGAATTCTGTTCTGGGCCAAGTGGGCTTAGGTGAGCTCATGATTTACAGCCTCAGTTTCCTCATTTATAACACAGAAAGCATTGCACATACCAAAAAGGAGAGCTTCACAATGGTGATAATGATGAATGCTGACCATGTGCTGTGCCAGACATCAAGCTAAAAGCTTTGAAAAGATTATTTTTTATAATATTATCATCTACTTTGAAGTGGATAATATTATTATCTAAATTTTACAAATAAGGTAACCGAGGTGCAGAAACGTTAAGTAATGGGCCCAAGGTCACATAGCTGGGAAACAACTGCAAAGGCTGAGCTCTAACCCATAGGCAACACTACTCTCTGGTTTCTTGGCCTCAGCATTATCTGGAAAGGCTTTGAGGAATGCAATATATTACATACCTAATCCAGAAACTTTCCAGAATAGCGGCCCAGATTTTCCCTTTCCTCTTGGGGCACTGTGCCACCTGCCTTGGGAAGAGGACCACCCAGGCTCAGGCCTCCCTAGCTTTGCTGCACCTGGTAGCCCCCACATACTGCAGTTGCGACACAGCAGTGCTGTATCTGCCAACTGAACCCGAGACATTTGTGTTGGGTTCAGCGCAGCTGGTGGAGGGAGGCTCAGATTTCCGCTGAACTGAACACAATGAAGCAGCTCTGTCACAGGACCATTACGAAAGCGCATGCTTGCTGGCTGATTTTTGTAGCATCAGTGTGTAGACTATTTAAAACTATTCCTCCCCCCAGCTCTTAAATGCCTTCCTAGGAGAAAAGTTCATCCAGGGGTCTATCAGCCATATGGTCTTTGGTGTCACTTTTTTTCCTGCATATTAGGGAACACACACAGAAACCTGCTTCCAGAGGAAAATGTTCACGATTGCTGGCAGCATGTATACCAAATGGCACACTTGCAAAGTGTAAAGTAGCAACGCTGTGACTCCTCTGCTCAAACCTGGTGTCTGCAGGAAAAGCCAGCTCAAACTTGACTTACTAAAGGAATGAAGGCCTCTTTCACTACTAAGATTCATCGTAGGTCATCAGAGCTAACTTGCCAAAATGGGAGCAAAGGTTTAAAAAGTCTTGCCACATCACATCTTTGCGGTGCTGTATAAAACATGGTTTTAACATATACCACATTCATCAGTGTTCATTAGAAATTGTGGTCATTTAATAATAATTAATATCTCAATTAAGTCCACAATTGTGGACTTAAGAGCTATTAAAAATAAGTATGTGAAGTAATGCACAGGTTAACCAGCCCAATTTAACCATTCTACAATGTCTGCATAGTTCAAAACATGTTGTACATGATATATATATATATATATATGCACACAATTTTTATTTGTCAATTTTAAAAAAAGAGCTATTGATCGTCACATTCCATGACTTTGATTAAGGAATGAATGGTAAAATAATATCTTTTGTGCCTAGACCAAAAATAAATAAGCAGTAAACAAGGAATGCTACAGTAAAAAAAAAAAAATCATTTTTTTCAGAATTATCCTATTACTTTAATGTATCTGGGTAAGTCTGCAAATGGTGCACACCTAACTTTCCCAAAATTCAAGGGTTTTTACATGCAATTGCTAGATCAGTACCTGCAAATTTAAAAGACCTAACTGTGTTAAGAGATACGTGGTATCCACTAACATCTAATTGGAGGGAAGAGACAAAAGAAATCATACATATGATTTTTAAGATGTTTTGAAAAGCTCCCTGTAAAGAAGCCTTCCAAAGAGGACAACCACTGAAGAGTTGCTAATAAAGAAAAATGTCTTCCCAAAGAAGTCATTGGAGCAATGTGGGGCGTCTATCAAGGCTTTGTTATCTTACTCCTGGTTTAGAGAAAACATTCCTTGGTCTTTTTATATTCAGATAGTCTCTTCACAAAACACTGCCTTCTTTCAAAAATCACAACCAAATTTAAACAATTTTGTAGGAAAGCATCAAAGAGTGCAAACTGCTGTTATTAAAGAAAAAAACAATATAAAAAAAACCACAGAAGCTTTGTGGGTTGATACAGAACAGACTTTCTTAAAAGATGAAATACTTTGGGAAAATTTTCCCTAAACACACATTCAAATAATGTCTGGAAGTTGTGAAAAGACTCTAGGAAACTAACTGTTCTCCTTCCTACAAATATTGAAAAACAGCTACAAGATGCAAATGAACTGTTGAACTCAATTCTTGATTTTAAAAATGCATTTCAATAGACTAGCCAATGTATCATCTAAGTATGAAAAAGATGGACCATAATAGCATTCTGAAAAGTGAATTAAGAATACATTGTCATCAACTCTAGCAAAAATAATAAAGGTAGAAAAGATTAAGAAGCAAGCATATCTTTCAGAATTGTAAAATGGGTTTATAGGTCTTCTAATAACAACTTTTACTCAAACCTTACATAAATAGGCTTAGATGATACAAATATTATGTGGGCTGTGTGGACACTCCCAGGTTCCTAATCATGTTTAGGGATTACTCGACAGAACAGAGACATTTCGTTCCTATTGGGCCGAGGGATTACAGCAAAGAAACATCTAATATTCCATTTTTTAATTTCATGCATTTTTTATTTACCTTTAATGATGCTGTATATATTCATCATCCTGAAATATTAAAACAGTATGAAAAAAGTAATAAATTGGTGGAAAATTTAGGGAATAGGAATGCAACAGCACGCAAATCATACACTATCAAGTGCTTGATACACATTTAAAATTACTGCCTACTACGGCAAAGCCAAATTCCTAGCAGATTTCTGAAGCACAAAGTCACAATAAGAAGATCAGCAGAACAGACTGAAATAATAGAATATTCATCCCTCTAATCCATATGCAATTCTTTAGGGCTTTTTTTTTTTAACAATGCATATGAGGTCTGACTGTATTCGGGATTTAAATAAGTTGTCTCCTTCTTGCTCCTCTCTATTTTTATACAAAAAAAGTATATACAGTTATCATTTCTGCACTGCTGCACCAACAATGACAAGGTTAGCACATTTCCTCACACCTCAAATGAAACAATAGCATTTTAAACAACAAAAGTGTTAAAAGAAATACATTTATTCATCCCACTAAAATCTCCTGAAACAGCTTTTTGGGAAGAAGAAAAGTTGTCATTCATGGGGGAAATGAAATGTTGTTTTTGTCATTTAATTACCAATTAATGGATTGATAGTATAATATAATATTGCATTTAAATACTGACAAGAGCTAAAGGTTGACATTTTATCTTTGCTTCATTCACCTTTCCTTGCAGAGAGATGAGACTGCCTATGAGGCATTATTCAATATTGCAACAAGGAATAGAAAATTGCAGAAGAATAAGACACCATCACCTGGTTTGATGTGGACCCTTCTGGAGAACACCAGGAACTCCGGGAAAGGGAAGGGACACGCTGGCCACCGGATGCCCAGTTCAACAAGGTGCTACCATGGTCCTCATCCTCTCAGCCCATGTTCTAATCTTCAAGAGTTAGCAGCTGTGTTCCAGCGGTTACGGTGTTTTAAAATCATCTTCTTTCAGTTTGTTTGTATATTCTTATTTCTTTCTTCAATAAGCCCTTATTTTCTTGTAACAAGGAAGAATACCAACAAAACAGAAATGCTTCCTGTTCTTTAAAATCTCCTATATATTCTCTTCTTTAAAAGGCTTTCTCTTCCATTCACCCCAAAAGAATTAATCACACTTTTGTGCTAATGTTAACAGCCAATTTTTTATGGCCCAAATCACATTCGTGGTGTGGTCCTTTGCTTTATAAACATGCCTTTTATAGGACTAAGTCCCTTCAGGACAAAGGCTGGGTCTTCTTTTTTACTATTTTCTCTCTGGCAGTATTCATCTCAGCTCTTTGCACCTAGTGAGTATTCAGTAATTTTGTGCCATTGTCATTGAATTGACTGAAGCTAGTTAAGCATTTTTATTTTGGTTATTCTCACTGCTTTTCACCTCACTGTTCAAATTAGCCAATTCAACCAGTTGGGGATATGGTTAGTTACCATGAATAATACTAAGCAGAGAGACATAACAACACCTTTAAGAAAATAAATTAGAGAGAACCAGCATGTCCTACCACCACAAACACTGACCCTAACAGAAAAGAGAGTATGCAGCTCTGCAGAACAGTGAAAACATTCACAGGATATGGAGCAGACACAAACAATAATAATTTTAGAAATAAAAATCCCCATTATTGCCAAGCAATAGACAGACATGTAACAAATTAACGAGTGTATGGTAGAGGAGAGAAGAAAAGAATTCTTCACTTACTTTCTTCCTTGGGGAGAAAAATATAAGGGATTCTTTATGGGGAGAGATGCCATTACTACATCCAAATTTAGTAAGTATAAAAATATAGCCTGGTAAGATTTTACATGAGAAGAGAAGCTTTAAGGAAGCCTCCCATTCCACGCTACAGTTCTTAAAATCCTTTGCCAACCCCTCTTTGTCATTTGCGTAGCAGTAATGTGTCACCATTTTCTTCCAACACCCACAATGCATTCCAGAATCAAGATAAGCTGAGAATTCATCCAATTAAAATCCGAGTCCTTCTTGAAGGTTTTAAGCTTATTCCTTCATTCCCCATTAAAGACGTTAAAAAAAACTTGAGGAAAAAAAATATTCAAAATATGGAGTAATGAATGGTAAAGGGGAAAAGAGGAGATTACAACTCATTAAAACTAATGTACATTGTCTTCTTACTCTCCCTCTGCCTTATATCACAGCAAACTGCCTTCGGTTCTGATTATCACACAGTGATCCTATCTACAACATGATTTCATCTTTTTCTCAGCTCAAATTCCCACACCAGTAAGCCTTTCGACTCCAGGCATTCATTCAAGAATTCAGGAGTGTTCTCAAGTTCTTGTGTGAACCAAGATGTGTCAACCCAGACCAGGTGGTTCAGCTGCTCTGAGATTCTTCGCTGAGTATATCCAGCTTTTGGCTAAAGCCTCTTACAAACAATACACTGCTTTGCAATTAGCCACCGCTCTTGCTAGGGTTAATAAATTATCTGATATTTATAACTGTTGACAATAGGTCAATGGTGTCACATATGATGGGGCAAAGAAAGCGGTAAAAATTTGCAAACCTTTAAATTCTTTACCAAGCACCAGCACCAGTCATGACACCCTTTCCTATGAAGGCAATTCCTTCCCTTCCCTACCTGCTCTCTTTTTATAGATTCATGAACTTTGCCTTCCCTGCCTTTGTGGGCTGGTAATATTTCATCAGATTTTTAAAAATATTTCTAGAACATGAATAAACTACATTATGAAGTTTTCAGAGCCTGACTTGATTTCGTGGATTCAGCTATATGTGTGTTAATTCATTAAAAAAAAAATAGTCTGAGCTACTAAGAATGCAACAGGGTTAGGCCAACAGTCATAAAAAGTTGGAAGGAGCCATTGGCAACTATGGCCATCACCTCTCTTACGTCATTTGCTCCCTCCTGGGACGGATGTGTGTTTCACTTTCTCCAGCTAATTCAGATTTCCCTCCTTCCAGTCCATACCCTCCCTTTTTTTGAAGTTGCTATTTAGTAGGACTTTTTATTTGCTGGGAAATATTCTAAATGTTTTACTTATTGAACTGAATCATCTGGAACTGTGAGGTTTTTTTGTGGGGCTAACTGATAATGGTCAAAATAAAAAATTCTTATGATTTAACATAATACATGATCTCACTTGAGTATCACAATGATATTTTCTGGGAGACAGTATTATCTCCATTTTACTGTTACAGTGCAGTGTCATACACCTATTTACAGACAAAAGGTAGGCTTTAAAAACCGGGTCTACATGGATTTAAAGATCAGGCTGCTGTCATCCATGTACTGATGTCCCTCGGTAACTTTCCTCCAGCTGGCTGAGCAGGATGGGAGTTAGATCTTTGTCACAAACACATCTACCTTTTAAGCCTTTGGAAAATCTGGCATGACAAATCACAGGATCTCAGACTGGGACCATTTAACTCTATAAAGGTGGAGACGCATTTTTTTAGAGTTGAGATGAAATTATTTGATGGTGAATTTCAATCTGTGAATAGTAATGTATAGTGCCCAGCCTCTGTGTAAATACGCAACTATGCCCAAGTAGCTTTAAAAAGTCACAGTTCTAAAATGAAGAAATAAATATTGATATTCTCTAAAAGTCTGAATGGATGATAAACTATGCAAAATAACTAACACCTAACGGGAACCAATTATTAACGGACCCAACTAGAATTGTCTCAAATGTAAAAGGGATGACCAAACAACAAAAGAAAACTCATCTCTTCAAAACAAATAGTGTTATCTAGATTATCATTGTACTTTTTAGCAAAATGCTCACAAATCATAACTCTAAAGAAAGAAACATGGTCCTACAGTAGTAAATATTTTTTCCCAGTCCTCTCTTAAACTAGTCACACCCTTTGGCACACACCTGTTGTTGTTTAACCAAGTGAACTAAGCAGGTGTGTGGAAGGCTTGTCTTTAAGTCATCAAGGATTTCTGCTACTCTAGACTCTGCCTGCCTCTGGGTATCATGGATTATCGGTGTGTTCCTTCATTTGTTTATATAAATGGGCCAATGGCTGTTGAAACACTTCAGAGCACTTAACTAAAGCAAACAAAGCTCTTGAACTTTAAATATCCAACAAGAGGAGCTATTGACAAGTAGGACTTTACTTAGCCAATCTCAATATCATTTGAAACTTTAATACAATCTTCCAGATTTACAAAGAAGCCGCACAACCCAGATGCTTATCTTAACTTAGATTTCACACAGAGGGCACTGTCCTGATTTGAGACAAGTTTCACAAAACAACACTGCCACCTAATAGTGTTGCTTTCTTTCTGTAATTTTTGTTGTTGAGATTAAAGATGAGTCAACTCAATTTAAGACGGGAAGGAGGGTCTTTGATTTGTATCTTAGCCTTCCAGCTTTCTGATTCCCTGCCAAATTGAAAGGCATTTCCAGAGAGAGATCCTGTTTTGAGACTGTAGGTATCCTTAGATTCTGGGTATCTGGATTTCAGTTCCAGCATTGCCATTATCTGAAAAAATGTGCATAAGTTACAAACCCTTCCTGAGACCCAAAGTCTTGGATCTGTACAAGGAGGGAGAAGGACTGGATGCAAATATCCCTTTCAACTCTAATGGCCAATTATTCTACTATATAACATACTTACAATTTTGAAATCCACTGATTGGTTTTTATCAGTAACTGGAGAAAGAGTGCCACAGTACTGTTACATTTAAGGTTATCGGATATGCCCAGGTGGAAGCAATGGATTCTTCCATTCTTCCTTTATATTTAGGAAGAAACTGCATGTTTCTCTTATGATTTTTGGAGATATCATGTTGGTATTGCAATGGCGTGGACATTCTGGGGAGTCACTCTTTATATACCCTTTGGAATTTCATAATTTTATTTTAGTTACTGCTTGGGTATGAAGGAAAAATACAAAAGAAAACCCATTCTTTTTTAAAAATTTAAATCACTTAACCTTACTTTCATTTTCCTTCTAGGCTGACCATTAAGTTGTATTCTAGCTCCTCCCAATGTTTAGGTTTTCTTTTTTGATCATTTTGTTTATCTTCTTATCGTAAGTGTTAGGGCCACCAGGTTTCTGGTGGGAATGTTAAGGTTTCTTTACAGATTTCAAGGCATTAGACTAAAAGAGATTTCTCAAGGAAATCCCAAAACTTCTACTGGCTATTGGCCTATGACTTTATAATATAGTGCAGAAAGCATTAAAGTAATATTCGCATCTTTTGCTACTGATTGACTGCCCTTCATTATAATGGAAGAGAAGTCTTGTTTTGTTCACTCTTTCCAAAATGGACATGGCTGGAACTCTATGGAACTTGAGGACAGGTTTCCAACAGCAAGACATTCCTCTTAATTACCCCTTTTCTGATATAATCACTTGCAATGACAGAGCAAAGTCCAGAGAAGCTGTACAATGACTTTCTTTCCTCTACATTCCTCAAGACTGCATTAGGGAGGAACACCCGATGTCTTGTCAAGTGCCTCATTGTGTTTGAAGTTTCTTTTGTTTTTTTGTTTTTAAAGCCAGTATTAGAGAGAATGTGAACCACTGAATGATAAAATGTAGTCTTAGGCACAGATCCTGCAAGGAATAGCTTTTGAAATTCTCTGACATACTAAGTTATAATTGGGTTTTAATGCATAAAATGGCTGAGTAATTTAAATGTTTAGAAAAGAAAACAGTCTTTCCTAGAGTTTATGAAGTGATAAGCCTATTTCTTATAAATGATTAACTGTGAGTCATCCTTTCAAAAACCAGCGTCCATTAGCGTATGTGCCTCGCAAGGAAGGCTGAAGGGACACACCAGTTTATCAAACTAGCATCTTCTTATGGCAAACCTGTAGCACATTTCCGTCTGAGAAATGAAGATGAGACATAACAAACCAAGAACCATATGGAGTTTGCTGTCTACCTGCCCCACCTTACCAAATAAAGAACAATGTTTTAAAACAATATAGTCACCGCATGTGATCTTGCTTGAGGATAGAGAATGTAATAGATCAGGAGGACCGTAGTGTATAGAATGTGTCACAGTGACATACAGGCCTGTCCTTGATAACTTGATTCATCTGCTTGCTTCTTCCCAGAGCCTCCCTTTGCCATCAGGTTCTGCCCCACACCACGAAAATCATGATAGTAATGGCGAGTTCTCATCCTTCTTAATGAGAAAGTATGCAGGAAATGCAGGCATTGTGACCTCTACATGTCAGTTCTGAAAGCTTCTGGGTCCAGGGACAAGTCCTTCTTTCATATCCTTCCTGACCCTTAATGCAGGTTTGAATGGGGAAATCACTGGCCTGAGCCTCATAAGAACTGTACTTGGGACCGTGCTCTGTCCCTTATGGGTCATACAGGTGAATATTGCTTAAATGTTGTCATCATAGAAAGAGAACAGTAGAATGTGTATAATGATACCATTGTTGGGTTGTTCTAAGCATCCATAGGGATAAAGCAGGCAAAAGAAAGAAGCTTTACAAATGCAGTGTTTCCTCATAAGGGAAATCAGACCTTTGGATTTGTTGGCAACATTTCAGAGGCCGGGAGAAGGAAAGATAATCTGAGATGGTGGGTTCTAAGTCATATGTAAGTTAATGTAACTTAAATGGCACAGAAATGGGAGAGAAATAAGTTAATAGATGCACGTGAGAAATAAGTTAGGTTTCTACTGATGCTGGGAGTGTACATAGTGTTTAGCTGGCCAGCCTTGGGCTGTAAACCAGTTGAGGTTGCTTATACTCTAAAATACGTTATAAAATTGAGGACTTAAGGTAATATGACTCCTTGGCTTCAGCATCCTAACAAGGTCCTTCTGGAAATGAAATTATAGGGGATCCCTAGCCCAGCAGTACTGAAAGGTACATAATTATAGGCAGATGAGCCTCCTATCACTATTTCCCCAGGTTTAAACTATTAATAAATCCATTAGCTCTTCAGTGGCAAAAACTTTCCAACTAATGAAGTCAACCTATTGTCTGAGTCAATCAGTGTTGATTCTGTAAGCACCTAGTTGGAAGTATAAAATCCAACTCAAGTTACTTGTATTTACCTTGCTAACAAAACTAGGGAAGCAGCAACAAAATTTACCTAAAGTTCTAGATGCTGAGATGTAAAGGAAGGGCAGCTAGAGTGACTTTGAATTTAAACTCAGTTCTAATGATAAAGTGCTCAAGTCACCATGATCCAAATTGTTTAAGGAACACACACACACACACCCCAGTGCAGACATACAGACGGTACACAATCAGTATGTCAATGCACATTGGCTAAAGGTACAATTCTAATAAGATACATTTATCTGGACAGGTAAACAAATGGTACGATGAATGGTAGTATCAGGACCAAACGTACTGTGTGGCATAACAAGAGCTGGGACACCTATCGACCTTGAGTTTCCAGTGCTAGCTGTGTGCTCTGGGCTTGCCAGCATATCTGGTACAGTTTACAATCTTACTCAAAAATCAAGATAGGTGATAAGCAGAGGTTAGTGACAATAATACTATTGTATTATTAGATTATTATTGGATATCGTATGGAATTGTTTTATAAACATTCCACAGTTTATAAAACATTTCCCAATTTAATTTCATCCCTACATTAATAAGCCTCCGAGATGGATGTTATTGACCCCATTTTACAGATAAGGACACTAAAGGTAAGAGACTTAAGCTTTCTGAGTCCAAAGGTCTTATTCTTAATTTTAGGCCATGCTTCATAAATTCCAACTTCATATTTGATCTCAGAGTCTTAGTAGAATGGCATTATTATTATTGCTCTTGTCCTTGGTTCAGAAAGGAATCTGAAGTTGCTCCTTCATATATTTCTATACTTTGGTTCTAGAAGGGCCTGGAAAGCTCTGCAATGATCCATTGACCATGTGAAGTGACCCTCAGTCTCTATAATTTTCATGAGGGCACTTAAGCTCTTCTCTCTTCCCCAACTATATCAGAAGTGGGGTGATTCCTGCTGTTCATCACAGACATTGACATTGAAGCATCGATTGCTTCAAAATGGAAAGAAACATACAGCTCAAATCTACAGATTATGATCATAGAAAAAAGAATTATTTATACTTAAGGTTAACAGTAGCTTTCTGTGTATAATGGAGTGATGAGTGATTTTCATTTCCTTCTTTAAGCCTATCTTAAAAATATTTTATAATAGATTTGCATTATTTTCTCACTAAAGGAGTTATGTTAAAAACAAAATAGTGACATCTTTGTCTGATTACTTTAGTTAAAAAGAAGTCTTTAAAATGTTCTCTAGTATTGCACTAGGACACTCACCTTATTCTGTCCTGGTTTTTAAAACTTATTCAAATGTGGTCTGTAGTTACATTGTATTTATCGGTTGTCCTCTGGTTTCTTTTCTGATCACTAGCACCTGACAATAACTGCGAAGATAGCTGAGATAAAGTCCCAGCTCTGTCCCTCACTAACTATATGACCTGGAGTAACGTAGCTTCTCCATTTCTTTGCCTATAAAACAGAAATAATAATATCTATCTCCCTGCATTGAAGTAAAGTTTCTTAAATGTATAAATTAATGAAAGGGTATACAGCATCAAACAGGATGTGTGAAGAAAATGAAAGGTAAAGAGCTGGTCACTGACAATCAAGCAGGACCTAATAGATGAGGATAAATAACCGCAACACAAGTTAAATGCTAAGTAAGAGAAACTGGGAAAGGGTAAGATCAATTCCAAATAGAATCAGAATCAAGAAAGACTTCACGTATAAGGTGGCATTTGAATTAGGGTCTTGAAAGATGAGTAGAATTGCATAGGCTGGAAATTGGGGACACACATTCAAGAAAAAATATGAAACTTTTGAATTTTCTTTACATCTCTACCTCTTAATTCGGTGCTTACACAAATCATTTTCCACATTTCATTGTTCGTTATTTTCTGCTTAAAATATAACTCTTTGCTGAAGCTAGCAATCATCGAACATTTCTTTCATGCCCAGGAAATAACCAGAGCTTATCTTTGGGAGCTACTTCCCGGAGAGAGGAAGGTTGGTCTGGAGTCTGGGACCTTCATAGTCCTCTCAGTGGTGAAGGAAATGGATCCCTGGGATACTTGACAGTTGCACTGTTACAGAGCCAAATTTTTATATATATTCTGCAAATTTAAGGGTTGAAAGCAAGTTGTGTTTTTGTTTGGTTCGTCTGAGTTTAAAACTCTGGAAATACCTTAATGTATGGACTTAGTTTGCTTGGTTAGTTACTTGTTTTTTTTTTTCCCCCAAAAAACACTTCCTTCACAGAAGATACGCAGAGGTGAATGGAGACCACATTACCACCTATGCTTCCCGTTTGCCAAGTGGAGATGCTAACAGTACCTATATCAGAGGGTTATTATTAAAAGTACAAAGCACTAGTAAGAGCTTTATACATGTTTAAAACAAGAAAAATCAAAATCATATTTATCAGAATACACACACACACACACACACACACACACACACACACTCCTCAAAATCTTTTCCTTAATATTTTAGAGATCGCTTGTTGTCTCTCCATGTACTGGCATTTGTAATTTCTACAAGAAGAAAATCCAGGCACAATGCATGAACCCGAAGGGACCACTGGTCATAAAAAAGTTAGGCTTTTTAATTTTTTCATGCTTAATTAACAGATGAAACCAAAGGCTGTATTTCATTACTGTGTTTTCAGTGATGCTGGAACCTATATGTAAAGAATGATGTCCTCTTGCCAGCGGCTTATCTTTTACCCTCTCTCTTTTATTAACTCACCATCCTAGTTTACACTGTATTTATAATTCTTGATCGTGGCACACATCTCAGTGACCATTTTTCAACCCACTGGTGTCTCAACACCCCATGGTAATATATATGCTACATTAAGGATCATCCTATGGAATGTGCACACAGAGAAGGGGCTCAAGTCCTTGTTAAAGATTTGCAAAACAACAAGATATAAGTATATATGTATATGCTTAAGTGATACTTCTTTTATTCTTTTATTTTAGAACATTGAGTTGTCTCGGTAAACACGAATCATATTGTGAAATTTCATTTATCACCAACAGCCCTTTTGTTTTGTTAACCTGTACGTTTATCCTTTCTCCAGTACTATAACCATCATCTGAAGAACACCAGAGCTCCTGCCATACCTGGAGTGTGTCTGTGAGTGCATACAAGGAGAAAGCTCTGAGGACAAGAGGGGTAAGGCCACTGTCACCTCACCATCATCATTACCATCATTATTATAGGACCATTCGCAGGCCACTGATCAGACACTGTGCTAAATTCTTCATCTTACATCTTACCCTACAAGGTAGATACTAGTATTTCCATTTTACTGATGGGGAAAATGAGGCATAACAAGATTAAGGAACATGTTGAATAAGCCTCTAGTTAATAAGGGCAGAAGCTAGGATTTCCACCCAGACCTGCCTCACTCCAAATGCTAGGTTCTTAACCACTCTACTTCACTGCCTTCTCACCTTAGAAGGGAATTTATGCAATTAAGTAGTGGCTAAAATATTAATAGCAAAGTCAATAATGCACAAATTGTGGTAACAGTAAAGGCCTAAACAAAGCCATGTTTGGAAATGAAAGCATCAATGTGCTAACAGCAAACACCCCCGCCCCTCGCCCCATCACACACACACAGGAATTTTATAAATATCTTCTCCCTGCTGAAACTTTTAATGCAGCACTACAATGTATTCATTGCAAGGTGCCATTAGGGCTGGGCTCACTTCAAGTGTTACCAATTCATGGGCAGATTAGAGGGCACATTAATAACGTAGTTAATATGAAGTGTTTAGCGTCCCCACATCGGTGACAAATACGACTCAGCCAAATTTCCTGACCACTGAGGCCACGGAGGAACAATTTGGTAGATTTCATCAACAGTTCTAATTATGTTCCTGTCAAGTCGAGAACGAAGTAATCCATAACTGGGGGGTGCTCGGAGACAGTGGCACAGAAGAGTAATTTATGCCCAAGACACAGGGTCCTTTCTGTAGTTAGTGTGCACAACGCCTGACTAACAAGTGGGTTCAAAAAGGAATTTATTAGGGAAAACACAGCCCTCTCGCTTGGAGAGGCTTGTCAGGTGTAAGCTTATGAGGAGTTACGAGGTAATGACTTCTAGGAAGTCTTGTTTATACAAGTATCTGGAGTTCAGGGCTCTGTGCGGCCTCAGAAACTGCAGGTTGTAAGATGTAGGATCTCCGCTCCGAGCCTCTCTCAGACTTTTTTCAACTGCTAGATTTGAGCCGCATCTCTTGAGAGGATTTGTGGGCAGACTTTTAAGTGCGACAGGAGGGAGGCTGAATGGAGTGTGCCAATGAGGAGTCGACTTAGGAAATGGATTTTTTAAAAATAACAGTTCAATCCTTGGATAGCGTTCTCATCGAGAGATACAAGGATATTGTTAGAAGGAGAAAAAAAAGGACTCTTTTATGAAGCTAAAATAACGTGCTAATGGAATGTGCAAAGGAATTGTTAGCAACAGTAAACTGAAATGTCATAATACCCCCCAACCCCGTGCACGCTCTTACCTCCTACAACTGAACAATGAGACAGACAATTGGACAAGAGTGGGGGGAGGAGAGGAAGACGAAGGGGAAGGGGGGAGGTGGTTGGGGGAGGGAACACATCATGCAATTTTGAATGATTTTCCACTGTGATCTATGTTGGGATGCAGCTCCTGTTCTCTCCAATAGGGTAATTTTATACATGGCATTCTTATTAAATATTTCGAAGGTGGGGAAAGGAAGGACGAGGAGGAGTTAGTTAAGTGTCTGGTGCATTTTTTTTTTTAAGAGTTAAAGCTGGTGATTTTAGCAGTTGCCTGGTTATTATTACGATCAGTAGTTAATTAAAATAAAATGAAGCTTTTTAAACTTCAACACCTTATTGCAAATTATGCAAAAAACATGACTAATTGCATTATTAGCAAAAATTACATTTCAAAATAGCTTCACACAAAGAACTAAAATTATCTCATCTAAACTCAACTTTTAGCAAATGAACCCTGAGGGGACAAAGCTCTGGGGAAAACAAGGGTTATTCTGCCTGGCATTCAACAGGGGGAGGAGAGGGAGAGAGAGAGGGAGAGAGAAGAAGGAAACGAGGAGAAAAAGAGGGAGGGTGGGAGAGATTACCAAATATTAATAGAAATAGTGAATAAATTTTATATTACTTAAGCTAAATTATTAGATAAGAAATGTAGATAATTCTCACCCAGTACAACATGATATGTATTTGGATATAGTCAATTCCTGATCATCTACAAATAATTTTCCTGGCAATGAAGTGATAAAAACCAGGACTCATTATTTCTAAGCCCTTCTTTCACCTTTAAATGCAGGCCTGGTCAGAGATGGGGTAGAAATGAGGCCCAAGAATATGAGAAAGATGTTTGCAGTTCACTGGGCTCTTACCTGTGGAAAAAAATATATATTTTTAAACGGTCAGAAGACTAATATCCATTATTCTTTTTTCACCCAAAATGCTTCTGTACTTTGCCTGGGTGGAGAGCCGAGAGCTGTGTCTGCAAATAGGTCTTCATGCTTTATTTTGCTACACAGAGACTTCGGGGTGCCCACTGTTCCCTTGGGTGCTCTAATGCTGTACAAATGGCGATACGCTAATGCAATACAAGATGGCGCATTCGTCTTTATAAGCAAGTGTCACACAATTGCTCATTTGGTATCAGTATGCATTTAATATTATTTGATTGACCTCTTTTCCCTTCACCCTACCCCTTATTTTTAAGGCCACCACCGTCTCTACTCAGGAACAGCAGGTGTTTTAGCAAAAAGTAAAACATTACATGGACAAAAGAACAATTATAATATACATTTCAGGGAATTCCTTGCTCAACATTGACTGAAGCTGCTAAGCTGAACAGAAAGTTCCTTTTGACTATTAGTTTTGGCCGGGTTTCTCCTGTTGGTGGAGAACACTAGCATTATTCTCCTAATCCAGGAGTGAGGGAGACAGATTACCTCCTGAAATGTCATCCTGCTTCAGGGTCATGTTGTATAACCCTTTATATAAACAGCTACTGCCTCAGGAGCATCTTATATTGGACAACTCTGGAAATGAAAGCCTGAAAGCTAATTTGGCAAAATGGCCATATTAGCCAATAGAGTCAACTGGCCCATCTGATGGAGCACCTCGACACCCCAAAGTCTGGGGGAAGACAAGGAGGCTACCTTATTTCATTATACTCTTTCTCAAATTCCTCCACTTCCATCATACTTTTTAATTTAATTTTTCCTTTTTTCTCCTGTAGGACATCCACCAGCATGGGGAATAATAGTAGTACTGAACATCTGAAAGGCAATAAGTACACTAACACCCACAGTTTGAGCAGAGTCAGTGTGTTCACAATTCTTCACTACTTTGCTCCAAAGCCCTAGAATTGATTAGTCCAAGTCTCTTCACTTATCTCATGTGATGCCTTGCACATTACAAGCGCTCAAAAAATTTACCTGTGGATTGACGTTTTGCAGGGAAAACTGCATATTTTATATAAAAAAATACCAAATGTTACACTTCAAATGTTATTAGAGAATTATTGGATAACACAGTATTTTGAAAATGTGCAATTTAGATATAACGTATAAGGTGAGGAAATCCATTTAGTCATAAGAATTCAGCTCTAAGATATATAGCATTTGATATCCGGTTCCAAGGCCGTGTGTATTGTTACTAGCCTTAGCTACAATTTCCCAGGTGGTCTATCTGTTCTAACAATAATTACATGATATCTGCTTGCAGATTTGCAGGCTTTGTGGGATGTTGATGCTTTACTGCTTCTAGGTATTTCGGTCATTCTTCAAAATCTGGACTCATTGTTTCTGTGACAAATTTGACACACAAAATTAGCCAATTAGTACCCTCATTTGTTGTTCTTTTTTTACTCCTCTTTTAAAGGAGCAGCTAGTAGACACTGCTTAAGGCTAAATTTAGGGGACAGAAAGATCATCTGTCTAAATCAAGGTGGTTAATCCAATTACCAAATTTCTCTCAGTATAGTTGCCCTCAGGCTACTGTATATCATTGTTCATCTAAAAAGTGTTCTTCAGAGACTCTGCTGGGGAAAACCTGCTAGCATTGTGCTACCCATGCAACGCTCTACACAACAAGCAAGTGGCAATAAAACAATACAGATTAGCATATGCGTTGAGGCTGGCTGGCGGAGGGCCCCAACTGTCATGCTTGGAGTTATTCCCTGTGCAACGAGGGTTAGAGTGTATTGAACATCAAAGCTTAGGTGGGACTATGGGTTTCCTACTCCTCATTTGCAGAATAAGCACGGGGACAGTATTGTCCAATAAACAGCACTGCAATGATGATGAAGTAAAATATTGCACAGTTCACAAATCTTGCAAGCTGTAAAATTGAATGGGAAAGAGGTAAAGTCAAAGATGACTTCGAGATTTCTTTTTAGAGTGGATGGATGTTGGAGCAAAGGGTGGGCCATTAACAAAATCACAGCAAGGAGGTGATAACTTGAAAGGGAAGATAAGAAAAATGGTTTGAAAAATGGGTATGTTGAGCTTCAGGCAGCATATCCAGGTGGCTTTGATCAGCATTGTGAAGTGTGATTGGAAATTAGAAGGGAGGTCAAGACTGAAACGTACAATTGGGTATTATATGCATAGACATAAGCTCTGAAGCCTTGCTCATGGAAGAATGACGACAACAGATGCTAGCAATTAGGAAACAAAATGTTGTCTAAGAAATAGGGAGGAAGTCAGGCATGTACAGAGGCATGAAAGCTGAGGAACAAGAAAGTGTCAGTGAGGAAAGGGCCATTAAGTACAGCAGAGAGCACTGGGGAAAGATCAGTGGTTTTGGAGACAGGAAGGTCACTGGGAACCTGAAGTACAGTGGAGAGGCAGGCACCAGATCACAAGGGGTTAAGGAGTATTCTGCGATGACTAGGTGGAGATCAGGTCCAGGAAACATTGTTATGATAAAATGCATAGTGAAGGCATGACAGCAGCAAAGGAAGGCAGCTGTCTGAGCAGTAGCCAAAGTATAGGGGAAATTTTTTTTTTTCTTCTTCTTCTCTTTGTCTTTGGAATTAGAGGAATTCAGCATGTAAATGGAAGGACCAAATGACAGAGCTGAATCTTAGATAAGCAGGAAGGGTTGGGATCGGCTTTGGAAGGGAGGCGCATTCCACATGGTGGGAGAGGACAGGAGATGCCTAAAGCTCTGTCTAACTTGACAATGGAAAAAAAGTGGCAAGATGAAGTGTGTGACAACTTCCAGTGTCTTAAAAGAATTACAAGCTACCAGTAACAGGAGTCATGTGAAACAGCAGAGCAAGGCTCAACGAAATATAAGGCTGTAATATTTATATTACAACATTTAATGACGGAACTTAGCTAAAGCGATTTTTTAATGTCTTGCAAACAAAACTGCTTGATTTATTGAAGCTCCTACATTTTATCCTATTGTTCTGGAATCATGGGGACCTAGCTCAATAGAGTCACACTGTCATATTAAAGCAGAGTTTAAAAAAAAGTACATGCTTCATTATGTATTTACCTTTCAAACAAGTGAAATATTTCAGGAGCTCTAGGTTCCGCTTATACAAGGTGAGGAAAGCAGCCAATCCCGCTATTTTAATAAAAATCAGGAAGGATAAATTAGAAATATATTTTTTAATCATTAGACTGATTTTCAAACCTAACAAAAATTACGAAAGTAAGTTTTGGATGATATAAAGATCCAACTCAGACATATGAACTGCAAAGTTTTAGAAACGAAAAAAAGTATCTTGTCCTCTAGTTTCCTTTTATATCTGCAAGTTGCACAGGCAAGAATCAATCTGTTAGTGAATCTCCCCAAAGTAAACTTCAGGACAGGAAGAATAAAATGAAACAAGAAAATGAGGTTGCTCTCTCACCAGTAAGTTCAGCCCCGTCAGCAGTAAGTCATTGAATTTAACTGCACATCTTTTATTATTTTATTTTGCTTTTTTCCTGTTTTTATTTCTACAATCACAGGCCTAGCAAGACTGTCATCTCCCAGTGGGAGGCTGGCACAGCACAACAGGATGACCAGCGAGGCAGCAGGAAAACAGGTGATCTCTCTCTTCTTCCATCTCTGTATATAAAAGGGGCTTGGCATAAATGAGTTTTAAGACGGCCACCAGCCATTTCTTATTTTTTTCTGGGCAATCATCAATATCAGCATCAAGTGGAGTGGTGGCTCCACATCGAGTCGTGGCAGCACAGTGAACCCAGCACGCAAACGCTTTGGCTAATTTAAAGTCCTTGTGCAGCCGAATCAAACATGACAAGACGATGGCAAAACGAGAGGCTATTATCCCAAATGAGAGTGGGTAGATGGCTGAAATTGGTTTAAGTGGCAGAGACAAAAGAGGGAGAAAGAAGAGAAATAACTGAGAATGATAATCCCAGATGAAACAGGATGCTATATATACATGTATGCCAACACAAAGACACACACACATACACACACACACACACACACACAACCAGAGGAAAAAAACAAATGCTTCCAAGCTTTAGTACTGTATAGATGAAACATGCAACCGGCTTATAATAAGAAGGAATACCATGTAAAATGATGTATGATCAAGCACTGGTCCAGTCACAGGTAAAGATATATTTAACTTTTAAAAAAATAACTCTTTCCATAGAAATCTCCAGTTTTTAGAATAGTAAAACCATCATTTCATGCTTGATTTAAAGCGCTGATGTTTAATAGTCATTACTGTGGGGAAGTAGTGGGGAGTCACTGATTTAGGAACAAATCCTGGTTA
This sequence comes from Avahi laniger, assembly GCA_963575035.1. NCBI lineage: Eukaryota > Metazoa > Chordata > Mammalia > Primates > Indriidae > Avahi > Avahi laniger. Next base: position 9,083 of record CAUYSK010013658.1, on the reverse strand, counting down.
TAAAGACAGGCCAATGGGTGTGTGCTGAGAGCCCAAAGATTTCTTCGAGTCATCCGGTCATCAAGAGAATCCGACACAGTGGGCTGCAGAGGATGAGGAATTCATCATGAAAGGCAACAGGGAGCTAAAGAGCAGGCTGATGGGGTCCCGAGCCACGAACCTTGACCACAGCTTAGAGCACAACGGCTTCCAGCCTGCGGAAAGATGACCTGTGGGATCAGCGGGGGAGTTGTCCTTTGTAAGATTAACAATTTAGAAAGGCAGAAATTAATTTTGTCTAATAGTTATGGGTACAGACTTCTAACAAAGTAGGTTATAAGGTCAGCCAGCTTTCAGAAGCTTTGTATTGCAGGGTTTTTATTTTTATTTTTTTACCAACAGGGATAGTAGATTTAGGGTGATCTGCAGCTAAAAGGCCGAAACACAGATATAATTGAAAGTCTTTCTTCCACAATCCAGGTTTGGGAGTTGAGCTTTTCTTTAGTCTATTCCCCCAAATTTTCTCTTCACCTATATAACTGTACCTGAGAAGGCATGAAATGGAAATTAAAGCCACATTTACAGCTAGCTCTTGTGCTCTATCTGTACCCATTCGATGAAACACTTTTCTCTTGCCTTAGACCTCCCTTCCCGCTGCGTACCTGAAACCAGGTACTGAGAGGGAAGAATGACATCACTTTTTGTTTCTCCGTATCGTAAGTTCTCAACACCATATAGTAAAAAATGGTTCAAATTCTGGTAATGATGAAAGAAGCTCTGGTGTGGCAACAAAAATTGGTTTATTTTTTTTTTCAATTTGTAAAAGTGAGTTGTTTTTAGTACACGAAGATTATACCACTGGAAATCAGCATTCATATACTTTGTCATTTCCCCCCGAGTTTTCATAATGACTTCGGAACCTTGGCAGTTCCTATTCTGATAACATACTAACTAGAGGCACACATGGTTAAGAGAGTTGATGAATTTTAATGGCATACTGTGGTTATATTAAAGAAAGAAAACACCTGGCCTAGATAGAGATCCAATTCATGACCTTGGCCTCAAGTCACCATGCTCTAACCAACTAAACTTACCACAAACAATATTTGTTTAAGGTTGAAATAATTGTTAAACAGTTATACAGGCATACCTCGGCAATACTGTGGGTTTAGTTTCAGACCACTGCAATAAAATGAATATCAAAATAAGTCACAGGAATTTTTTGGCTCCCAGTACATATAAAAGTTATGTTTACACTATGCTATAGTCTGTCAAGCGTGCAATAGCATTACATCTAAAAAAGACAATGTCCACATCTCAATTACAAAATACTCTAATGCTAAAAATTGCTAACAATCATCTGAGCCTTCACCGAGTCATAATACTAGCTTCCATCTTTCCTTCTGCAGCTTTCTCACAGCCCTCAGCCTTCATAGAAATGAAGACAGTTAGTGACTTGCTCTGCATTATGCTTTGGTTTAAGGAAATAGTGTGGCTGGTTTGATCTTCTATCCAGACCACTCAAACTTTCTCCATATCAGCAATAAGACTCATTTGCTTTCTTATCACTAGCGTGTTCACTGGCTTTAATTTCCTTCAAGAACTCTTTTTTTTTGCATTCACAACTTGGCTGACGGGCGCATGAAGCCTAGCTTTTGGCCTATCTCAGCTTTCATAGTGCCTTCTCCTCACTAAGCTTAATCATTTCTAGCTTTTGATGTAAAATGAGAGGTGTATAAGTTTTTCTTTCACTTACGGCCATTGTAGGTTTATTAAATGGCCTAATTTTGATATTGTTGTGTCTCAGGGAATAGGGAGACCCAAGAAGAGGGAGACAGACAGGGAAATGGCTGGTCAGTGAGGCAATCAGAACACACACAACATTTATCAATTAAGTTTGGAGCCTTATATAGGCATGATTTGTGGTCCCCAAAACAATCACAATAATAACATTAAAAATCGCCTTAAATGTAAGACCTGAAACTATAAACATTCTAAAAGAAAACATTGGAAGAATTTCTGAAATTGGCACAGGCAAAGAATTTATGACTGAAACTCCAAAAGCAAATATAGCAGCAACAAAAATAAATAAATGAGACTTAATTAAACTAAAAAGTTTCTGCACAGCAAAGGAAATAATCAACAGAGTCAACAAACAACCTACAGAATAGGAGAAAATATTTGCAAACTATACATCTGACAAAGGACTAATACCCAGAATCTACAAGGAACTCAAAGAAATCAGTAGGAAAAAACCAAATCACCCCATTAAAAAGTGGGCAAAAGGCATGAACACATTTTTTTCAAAAGAAGATAGACAAATGGCCAACAAACATATATAAAAATGCTCAACATCACTACTCATCAGGGAAATGCAAATTAAAACCCATAATGAGATATACAACCTTACCCTGTCAGAATGGCCACTGTTAAAACAATAGAAGCTGGTGTGGATGCGGTGAAAAGGGAATGCTTGTACGCTTTTGGTGGGAATGTAAATTAGTACAACCTCTATGGAAAACAGTATGGAGATTCCTCAAAGAATTAAAAGTAGGCCTAGCATTTGATCCAGCAATCCCACTCCTGGGTATCTACCCAAAGGAAAAGAAGTCATCATATTAAAAAGACACTTGTACTTCTATGTTTATCGCAGCACAATTCATAATTGCAAAGCTATAGAGTCAGCCTAAGTGTCCATCAACTGCTGAGTGGATAAAGAAAATGTGGCACATATATACCACGGAGTACTACTCAGCCATAAAAAGGAATGAAATAATGTCATTTGCAGCAACTTGGATGGAGCTGGAGACCATTATTCTAAGCGAAGTAACTCAAGAATGGCAAAATAAATACCGCTTGTTCTTCTTATAAGTTGGAGCTAAACAATAGGTCATATGAAGTGTCCGTATAGACAGTGAGAGGGAGGTGAGTCATCAAAAATTATCTATTGGGTACAATATACACTATTCACATGATGGGTACACTAAAAGCCCTAACATCACCACTACACAATTCATCCATGTAACAAAAAACATTTGTATCTTCCAAATCTATTAAAATAAAAAAAGATCACCAAAACAGATACATTAATAATGAAAAAATTTGAAATAACTGTGAAAATTACCAAAATGTAACACAAAGAACAAAGTGAGCACATGATGTTGGAAAAATGGTGCTGAATGACTTGCTAGACGCAGTTTGTCACCAACCTTCAATTTGTAAAACTGCAATATCTGCAAAGCTGAATAAACTGATGTGCAATACAACGAGGTATGCCTATAGTTATCACCAACTAACCCCAAATTGAATTGGTAGCCTCTTTGTTAAAGGGCACTGTGGATCTTTAAATTAAAATAGAGTTTGTTGGCGAGGTGAGGTGGCTCAATCCTGTAATCCCAGCACTTTGGGAGGCCAAGGTGGGAGGGCTGCTTAAGGCCAGGAGTTCAAAATCAGCTTGGGCAACATAGAGAGACCTCCCATGCCTGCAAAATATAGAAAAAACTTAGCTGGGTGTGGCGGTGTGCATCTGTAGTTTCAGCTACTCGGGAGGCTCAGGCAAGAGGAGGCTGAGCCCAGAAGTTTGAGGTTGCTGTGAGCTATGATGACACCACTGCACTCCAGCCTGCGTGACAGAGTGAGATCCTGTCTCAAAAAAAAAAAAAAAAAAAATAGAATTTTTCTAATTTCTGGAGATGGAGTGAGAGGGAAGAAGAAGTGGTGAAGAGAGAGGAAGCAAGAGAGAGAGAGAGAGAGAGAAACACTCACACTCCGGGTAGACTGTCAGCACTTTTCCCTTTTTAAAAACAGACCTGTTTTCAGGGTAAACATCTTCCTCTGAACATCAGGGGCTAGCGATCTGGTCAGCATCAGTTCGTGCACTATCCTTGTCCTGGGGGATTGTACAGGAATTCAATTAGGAAGGAAACTGCAGAGGTGCGTGAACACTGGGTACAAACAGCTGCCAACTTCATTTACGATGGGACTTTAACATGAAGAAACAAGGTCCGGGAGCATTTTGCAGCCCACTTTGGAGAGCAGTTAAGAATAATGCCTCCTCAGGACAGTGGCTGGCCAGGTGAAAACCTGAAGGAATAAGACAGGTAACTTATGGCAGGTTTGCTTTATCATGCCAGCACCTCTTAACCTCCCCTCCAGCCTGCAGGGGCAGATGTAGCTTGCAGTTTGGAATACAAGACAAAAAAGGCAAGTGTCTGACTTTAACAAAAATCCTTCGGGAAATGTACATGTTAGTTCATCCACATTCAGCAAATGGAGCAAAACATCATTTCTTTATTAATCTTTACATTAAAAAAAACAAGAAGAAAATATCTGGGCTTAGAATGGCACGGATGATTTACAAGAAAAGAGGAACATTATTTTCCATAATGAGGTCCAGTTTTCTTATCCAGTTTTCATTTTTCAAAGCTAAATTAAGTAATCCTCTAATATAAAATAAATTTTGGCCATTAAAGAGAATAAAATTAATTTATCTAGAAGCTTGTTGCCAGATTGGACCAAAAAAAAAAGGCCAGAAGATATTTCTCTCTGCTATTCATACTGGCAAGAAAGACTAAAACAAAATACCCAACAACCAAAGATCATTTTTGATGGAAGACAGTCTTACTTGGGAAATCTATGCTATAAACCTATTCACCATGTCTAGTTCTATGTAAGGTTCATAACTTCCTTTTGCTTTTTTGTCTCAAAGTTGAATTTATGTCCTCGTACTGCGGCTTAAGAGAACCCTGGTTCATAGTTCAGTAAGAGATTGCTTACTAGGGAAGTCCGACGTAGGTCCGTAGGGCATCTCATCCATCCTGTGCTTGCGTGGCACTCACTACCAAGGGAGCCCATTAGGAAAGAAGGGCACACTGAAGTCTGAGAAGGGGAACACCAGGAAGCTGGTTGCAGCAGCCATGGCTGAGATTCCATTTGTCTTCAGAGCACTGGGAGCCGGTACATGTATTCTGTCACAAACTCCACTTCTCTCTCCATTCCACAGCGTCTTTAAAGCAAGGGGCAGATGCACTCTCTGCCTGGAGATGCTGCAACAACCACACTGTCACCCAAGACTCCAAGTCAGTGGTATGTGACATGTTTATAAGGCAACCCAGCCAGAGACCAACCTGCCCATTTTGCTGAGTTTTAAATGGGTTTTCACTGGAAGACACGTGTCTTTATTAACCCATTGACAGTAAAATAATATTACTAATCCAAGAAGCAAAGGCACTTTGGATTTGATCATGCATTTATACCATAAATCTTTAAAGAAGAAAAAGATTGCTGAAGAATGTTTTATATTGCCTCATGTGCCAGATGTCATCTGACACACACAAATAAATGCAGGGATGTTATTCTTTTGAGATGTTCGAATTTCATAAAAACCCACTAAACTGGAATCCAGACTCAGACCTGTGAAATATGTACCATCAAAAAATTAGTGACTATGAACTGGATTAATTCCTCTTTCTTTTTGCCTTAAAGGGAATAAAACTACCCTTTTTACCTTGTCCTAAATTCATGATGACCAGGCAATCAAAAAGAACACTTAGTTGTTCCATAGCCCAAACGATAATGAATAGGAGACAAATGAGACAGATTTTTTTTTTTTAAATTTCCACAAATCTTTTCAACATTGTTTCAACAAAAGGAGCTATTAAGAAATTGAATTTTGTTTTGCTATATTTTATATGAGTTTTGTGAGGGGTTTCTTTTTTTTTTTTTGCAACCATAACATGGCAAACAGGGAGTTTCAAAATTGTGATTTTATTAAGGAATGGAAGACAACCTTTTATCAACAGGGCTTTACAAAATACTCCATCAGCAGAAGTGTTAGACAGGTCGGAGAGACTAACTTTTCCAAGGTATTAAATTAAAAGATGTTGAATTACGTTAAATGCCCCACATTGAATTGACATTTCCCCTTTTTTAATGCAAGCTAAGATTGATGAAAAATACCACTTATCTACATTAAGGGTCAAAATCTCTCGCAAAAGGAGCTTCTGGTTCAACACGTCAGAGCAGAGTCAGTCTTCCATAATCCAGGGACCAAGACGCGGATCACATTCTGATGATCCAATTAATGGCGGGATACTTTACAATCATCCGGCAAGCAAGGCCCCTAACAGATTGTGGGGCTGTAACATCAATTTCTTAAGTGCATTTAAAGGATTACAAATGTTAGTCCTGGCTTGAGATTGAAACACCTATTGAGGTGCTTTGAACCACATTACTGTAATTGGGTACCTGAATTAATGCCATTTCTTCTGATGGGTGAGTTGAATACATTGGAATTAAGAGTTCTTTTTGCTGTATTTCACTTTCCCATTCTTTCTTCCTTTTTTTTTTTTTGTTTCCTTGGAACATAAATCTGAATTGAAATAACTCTTTTTTAATCCAGATAGCTTTAATTACAGCCCTCAGGAATCCAAGTATTGTCCTCATTTTACCTCATGCACTGTTTGGGTGCCTTCTCCTCTGAGCTTGTTATCTTAACATGCAGTGCCTAGATGATGAAAATACAATTCTTTTCCTAATAAAACTAAGAGAATGAGGGGTGGGGGAAAGGGAGAGGAAGAATGAACTGCTTCTCCTCCCTTCCAGCCAGATGAACCTCTTTATGAACACTAGGATAGCACTTGGAATTCATCACAGGGCTGGGGAATTAAGAACCACATCCTCCCTAAATCTTTTATTCTTTCTGAGGTCAGTTTGAGTAAAAGTTCCGATTGGGGAAGAACTGAATAGATGGGCATTGTCTGGATATTTTAGACTTCAAAGTAAGTATTTTTACCTTCTTTCTCACCTTTATCAACATTACATCCCTAAACTAAGGGGGAATCTCATAGCAGCACTACCCTGCTTCAAACCTCCCCAAAGCTTGCTTATCGTAAAGTGAGTAAAATCTACACTCTTCACTTTAGTCTAGAGGGCCCTGCATACTCAGCTATGATGTCGTATTCTACTGCTCTCTAACCTATGGACTGGGCTCTGGCCTCATCGGCCTTCATTTCGTCATCCAAACACACCAAGCTCCTTTTCGACTAAGGCCCTTTGCCTTGGGCACCCTTTTCTGAGATTTCACCCTAACTCCTTCCAGGTTTCTACTCAAATACAGACTTACAGAGAGTTCCCTAACTCTGTGATAAAATAATATTCATGTACCCCATCCTACTCAAGTCATGTGCTCTTTCTTGACCTGTCTTACGCGTCTTCATAGCATTCATGCGTGCAAATTAGCAATATATACATCACACCCATACACACACGCGCTCACTCAGAATGATTCTGTACAAAGCAGGGAGTTTGTTTGGTTCACTAATATAAGTGACCAGAACACTACCGGGTGTAATTCAAATATATGGTTAGTGGGATTGAACTGAAATATTGCATGGCTAATTCTGCCTCATTATTCCGATCTCAGATCAAATGTTTTCTTCCCAGAGGAACCCTAGATGACCCTTATCTAAAGCAGCACTTTACTTACCTCTCCCCAAAGTCATTAGCTTATTAACTTGTTTTAGTGTCTTCCTACCCCTTATCCACATCTGAAGTAGTACATGTGTACACACGTATGTTTGCATGTGTGCATATGTTTAATGTCTATTTCCCCACCCTTTCACTTAAAGTCCAGGAGGGCAGAAAAATGTTTTTCTGTCTTGTTCTCTTTGGTGTCTATAGCTCTAAGAACAGCACCTGGCATGTAGAAAGTGTACCATAAATATTTGTTAAATGTGAATGAATCTATTCAACCAGAGAAAGTCAAACATGCAAGAGCCTTTATCAAAATAGGGTTACAGATGATACAAATTTTCTTCATCTCATTTTATCAGTGGCACAATAAAGAATCTAAATAATATAAGGATAACATTCAGACAGTGTAATTTATTCCACTTCCCGTAGAAAGCTGGTCCTGGTAGTTACCATCGGCATTCGTAGGGAGACACAAAGAAGTGAAAAGAAAAGTCAGACTAGAGCAAAGCCGGCTCTGGACAAAATGGGGAAATAGGTGATGCCTGTCAAGTTGCTTCCCCACCTCTCCTGTTCTGTGCCCTTTCCTGGCTTGTGAGTTGTTTCCTTTCCCTTATTCTACCCTGAAGTGTCCAGTGGCTTCCACGACGGTACCTGACTCAGTTTTTCCCTCCCCGCAAAACACTCCTACTTTGGAAATGTCTGACTCATCCTTGTCCTTCTTCCAAAACACCCAAATTCAGGCATCACATTCTCCCAAGTCTCTGCTCTTAGACTTAAGCTAATTTGATAAACCTCTGGATTTAAAAAGCAACAGCTGGCACTACTAGCGAACATGACCCCATTCTCCTGGAAAAGTGATATTCCCTCCACGCAGGGTGCCTCTGCTCCACTCCTCTAGGAAAGGAAGGAAAGGAAGCTGGTTTCCATTGCACCAAGAAGGAAACAGTCTACCAAGGTTTCCCTGTGCCTCTTTTCTTTCTTTTCTTTTTCACCATCACCGTGTAATCCATTTTATTCCTGATGGCAAATGTAATTTTTTAAAAAACACAGTAGAAAATTTAGATAATGTAAAAAGAAGAAAATTTAAATAACCCATAATCCTACAATCCCTAAATAACTACTTGTAATGTGTTTCTTTTTAGTCTCTTCTCTTCAGACATCTTCAAATGGTTAATATCATGCTCTATATTTAGTTTTCACATCTACTTTCCCCCACTTGCGGTATTATAAAAATACTTCCACGATTTAAAATATTCTTGATAAACATTTTGGGCAGGACAATATTTCATTGTAGGGATTTACTGCCATTTAGTTAACGATGCCCTGTAATAAACTATTAGGTTACTTCAAAATTTCTACTTATGAACAGGAAATAATAAAACATATGTCTTTGTCTGAAGGGGTTGGCAAACTTTTTCTGTAGAGGTCCAGATAGTCCACATTTTAGGCTTTATGAGCCATATGGTCTCTGTCCTAACTACTCTCAGTTCTGCCACCGCCATACATGATGAATAGACAAATGGCCGCGACTGTGTTCCAATAAAATTTTATTCCCCAAAACAGACACTGGAAGGATTTGGCCTGAGCGCAGTAGTTTGCCAACAAGACCCCTGGTCTAGATCTCCGATTAC
>CAUYSK010013657.1:0-25077 GCA_963575035.1 Avahi laniger | reverse complement strand
TATATAATCAGAAATCTTGAGGATAGCACCCAAATCTAAGCACAAAATTCATTTATGTTTCACATAATTCTTACACATATACCCTGAAGGTAATATTACACAATGTTTTAAATAATTTTGTACATGAAACAAAGTTTGTGTTATGTACTTATGTGTGGCATCATGTCAGCTCTCAAAAAGTTTTGGATCGCGGAGCGTTTTGGATCGCGGAGCATTTTGGATTTCGGACTTTTGGATTAGGATGCTCAATCTGCAATGCATACTTGGTAAATATTTTCTGAGTGAATTAAAGCCTTCATCTCAGTGAGATGAAGATGTTTCCTCTTGGCAACAACAGCTCATTAACTTAAGGCAAATACTCCTGTGGCAGCCAGCCTCCCAAATGGCCAATGATCCCCACACCTCCTGATATCCATCCTCTCTCAGGCTCTATCAGGGTTGGCCTGTGTGACCAAAGGGGTACAGCAGACGCAATGGTACGTCACTTCTGATTTTAGATCACAAAAGACATTCCTCGGTCATCAGCTCTGGGAGGAGCTAGCTACATGTCACGAGGACACTGAAGCACGCCTACAGAGAAGACCACACGGTGAGGAACTGAGGCCTCCTGCCAACAGCCATGTGAGTGAACCACCTTGAAAGTGCATCCTCTAGCCGCATCAAGCCTGCAGTCCCCACTCCCCTCCTGTTACACATACTGCAAAGGGCCCTCATCTCTATTTTCACATCTCTTCATGTGGAGAGGCAAAATCTGGGTCAACATCTATCATTTTGTTTTGTACTGTTTGTTAAATTTTTTTGGAGGAAGTTCTATATTTCCTGGATTATGCAGTACAGATAAAGCATTTGTTATCTTTTACTGAATGTGAGGGAGCTCAGAGAATTTCACCCCAAAATACGACTCCTTGTTATAAAGAGTATTTTGAATTAAAGGCCCTTAGAGATTAACAGGCATTGGAAGGGGCTTTCCTTCTATCTTCATTAAAAACCAGATGGACCCATCAAGAAGAGTAATTATCTTTCCTTCTCCTCCCTGTTATCTCAATATATTGCAGGATAGAAGATCAAGATGCAACCAGACCTGGCCTAATCCATTTTAAAGATAATACCTGTCTCTCAGGTTAATTTAATTTTCAAAGAATCATTTACAAGTCAATCTGTTTCCCTTCATCCATTCATTCTCCTAAGTATCTATTCATCCTCCCTAGCATTCATTTATTGTCCCTCAACAGAATTACCTATATTTCTCATCTCCTCCTCCCCTCTAAAATGAGGGTATACATAAACTTCTGGACCCCACTGGGATATTGGGTAATCATTCTATGATTCTCCCCATGCAAGTGGTAAATAAATTTGTAATCTCTTTCTCATTTTAATCTGCCTTATTATGAGTCAACCTTTCAGCAAAACTTCTGGGGGCAAAGGGGAAGTTTTCCTTTTCCCCACAAATGATTCCTGAAAATTATACCTATTTCTAAGTTTTGTCTTGTTTTGTTTTTAAAGGTGACATCTGGTTATTCAAGGATTGAATATTATTCTGTCTTTGGAAATTATCATATTCAGAAAACCAGCTACCTGATTTTACATTTTGATCTAGTATATGTATACTATAGAAACTTATATTCGAGACCTTTTAAAGTCGCATCGTTTCTCAGGCCTAGGTCCCAAATAAAAACTCTAACAAATTCTCTTTATTAATAATTGTTTTGGAGAAAAAGACAACCTGAGTTAAAGGAATTATTAAAATTCCAACAGGAGGAGGAAAGGATGGGAGAAAAATCATCCCATAATCATACCACGGTTTCAAATGTGTTTTCCTATGCATTATTGTAATATAGTTGCAATCACAGTGTACACAGAGAAGCCCCTAGTACTTCTACAGAATTTATGCCAAACATTTTTCCATATTATGACAAAACTTTAAAACCCATCATTTAACTATCTGTGATATTTTATTAGTAGATATTGCATAATTTATTATCAAAGTATTCCCCTACTTCTAAAGACTTTGATAACATTTTCTTTAAAAAAAAAGTTATAAAACTTCAAGATACACAGTAATAATTAGCCATAAATCACTTAGGTAACTCACCGGCTTCTGTGGTTAAATGCTGTTTTTTATTGCTCCATTTGCTCCATTTCCAGAAAGTTTCAGTAGAACAGCGAATCCGGAAAGTATATACAGTATATGGATTTAACTTGCCCACAGCAACGCGATAACTTGAATTTTCTACTCCTTTGATTGTCACATTCCGCTATCAGAAAACGAATAAATATGTGTATATATCTGTGTACACACCATGTGTGTATGAATACACATTTCATTGGTAAGAAAGCCTTCACATTTGTAACATAAATCAGCCAAATGTCCATGTGAGTTGGCATATGTATGTAACACCAAAAGCAGTTCATTCACTGTAATATTTAAATTCTTATATAAATGCTAAGTCAGTGAAGTTATACTCCGTCATGACAATAAAAAATTAGGATGTCTTTTTAATCCAAATATTGGCTTTAAGTAATAATCATCAATTAAATTATGAAGAAGATAAAATTTTGATAATTAGTCAATGGTCACAGTGATGTAATAAACTCTCACATAATTTAGTAATTTGAGATGATTTCTTGAGGATTAAATATATTATTCAGATGATATTTAGAGGCTTCTTGGAGGCAGGCATTGTCTTTTATGTATCTTTGTTAATATGTCACATAGAACCCCCTCAGATGGTGCTGACCACGTAGTAAATATCCAACAAATACTTATTTAAACTAAATAAATAAAACCAAAATGAAGCAATTACAAATGAATCTGAAGATCTGCATGTCTCACAAAAGTCTCTGAGCTCCCACTGACTTATTACAAAGTAGTTTTTCAGGTTATATTTTACAGTTTTGGCTGATTTTCTCGAAATCAGTAAATTTCCAAATGAATAGTTAAGTACAATATCATTTATTTTAGAATTACCACAAACTACAAGATGGTGTAGTATAAAAGTCAACCTAAATATTTAAAATGTATTGAAAAGTCACATTTTGACTTATAATTACCAATTACAACTGGCTCCCACTGCTGCACTTCGCAGTTTTCAAAATCACTTCTGCTCTCTGGTGCCAATTAATCCATTAACTGACGCTAAAGGTTACAGCGAAAGCTGCTCATTCATTCACAAAATGACCAAACACCAGCTATGTGCCAGGTACCACACTGCACTGGGAACATTCTGAGTAGTAAAAGTCATATTTACATTCTATAATGTCCACTATTACAATTATTTTTCAAATGTAATAAATATAATGCTATTACACTGATATATGTCATTCTTGGTTCTTAGTAAATCTCTTCAATAAATAATCTGAGAACTTAACCATATCAATTTACTTAATGCATTTTGAGAACTGTTTGATCCGAAATGATCACAAAGGAAGTTTACAGAAGAATCTTACTTACCAATTCTTGTACTGAATTAATTTTCTTAATTTCAATTTGACATAAAAGATTAATCTTTGCAAAGCTGCCTGGTAAATGCCAAGAAAGTATAACAGCTGTTGAATTAATATCCTTCACTTTGAAAGAAGTAGGAGTATGGGGATAAACTGTAAACATAATTTTAAAGATTAATTACTTTAAACATTTATTTAAAGGGGAAAGCTATCTTCTAACATGACCAGTGAGAATGAAAAAACAAAAAAATAAGAAGGTATCATTAGTGCTGAACAACAATATTCTACCCAGTATTTGTAGAATCCACAAACCTCACTTTTACTGCTGACATCATGCCAAAATTTTTTAGGAATCAATCATGCTCAAGGTTCTTCAACTGGTGCTGGGAACACTAAAAGGTAGTAAGATCACAGTCTCTACCTTTAAGGAATTTCTAATTTACTTGGGGAATGACCAAGAAAATGAGTAAGAGTATAAACATGAAGTCCTAATGCATGGTACAGACATTAACTGCTACAGGAATTTAAATGGAAGCATGGTAAGGGAAGTCTTACAGTGAAGATGGAACTTAAGATGGGCTTTGAAGGAAGAATCAGACTGAAACTGGCAAAACAAATGTAAAAAAGCACTTCAGGTTGAGGTTTTGGCAAGAACGAAGGTACAACAAAGCTAACTGCACTATTGGTGACCATGCATACACCCACTTGGGTGGCGGAAAAGAATCACATAGGTAATAAGGCTGAAATGACAGAGGGCAGACAAACACATACAAACACTACCCACTCAAGGATAAAATGTGGCCATTGTGGCCCCAGCAAAAATCAGGAAATAACAAAGATGACAGGAAGCAATAACTGATAAAAGTAACTTATATTTACAAACAAGGCCACGGGAACATCTACTAATCACCAGGGACCAGTTTCATGGAAGATAATTTTTCCACAGAAGGGTGGGGTGGGGCGGTGTGTGCCGAGCTCAGGTGGTGATGCGAGCAATGGGGAGCAGCTGTAAGTACACAAGCTGGCTCACTCAGCGCTCCTCCTGAGTTTCATGGAAGACAACTTTTCCACAAATGGGGTTGAGGGAAGGTGGGGTGGGGTGGGGTGTTGGCAGAGCTCTGCAGCCTGGCCTGGGGGTTGGGGACCGCAGCTCTATGCCATTGCTCTGTGTGCTCCAGAGCCTGGCAGGGAGTTAATGCACATGGATTGACCATGGGAATGAATGCCAAAAAGATCACTGCATTTTATTTCTATTTTGAGCTATACATTAATAGGGTTGGTAAAAATTCAGCAATCATCAATAATAAAAAGGAATAATTATTGATACATACGACTTGTATGGTTCCCCAGGACATTATCCTTAGTAAAAAATGCCAACCTCAAAATGTTACCTACTGTATGATTTCCTTTATGTAACACTCTCAAAATGACAAAGCAACAGAGGCAAAGAACAGATCAGCTGTTGCCAAGGCACAGGGGTGTGTGTGGTGGGGGCCGGGGAGCTGAAGGGCAACATGTGGAAGTTCTTTGGTGGTGAAAGAGCAGTTCTGGATCTTCATTGTGGTGGTGGTTACACGAATCATCTATACACAAGATACACTGCACAGGATGACACACACATGCAATTACAAATGAAAGCACATGAAAACTGAGCAATGTCAATAGTCTAGTTCACAGTGCTGTGTATCAGTGTCAGTTCCCTGGTTTTGACACTACACGACAGTTACACAGAATGACAGCACTGGAAAACACCAGGGGATGGGTCCACAAGGCTCTTATTATTTTTACAACTACTGTTGAGTCTATAATTATTTCACAATAAAGGTTTTAAAATTTAAGCAAAAAAAAGTTCAGAAATCAAAAATTGTAAGACAGAGCTATATTTAGTTTCTTTGTAAATGAGTAATTCAAATTTTTATTTAAATTCAATAGTAAAACTTGAAATTACACATTTTAAAGCTTTTAAAATAACACAATTAATATTAAGTAACTATAAAGAAAATAATCAGTAAAAAGTAATCCCCAGAAGCACTTTTCATTAATCTCAAGGCATTTTAACCACTTCTAAAATTATTTTTAAAGGACTGGTTTACGTAGTAGCTTACCTTTTTCAGTTATGTTAACTAAAATTGTTGATTGTGATCGACCCAGAGGATTGCGAGCATACAAAGTAAAATTATATATTTCTTGATCTGGAACCATTTGAAAGAGTAACTGATGATAGCTTTCATTTGTAGACACTTCAACTCTTCTAAATCTAACATATTTTCCTGAAAAACTGTTAATTAAAAGAAAAATAATTTCAAAATGGCAAGAGATAAATACAGCAGGACAAAATGAATGGGCAAATTTTGAATAATTTTTATAAAAAGTTTACATTTCTAATTATACACATTTTACATACTTGGAGAAGAAAATGTACGTGATATCAAAAATGGAAGAAAATAATCAGTCATAAGCTACACAGAAACAGTCTCTGTTCACTAAGGGTTCTTCCTTCTGACCTTTGTAAAAGAGGAGACATGAAATCAAGTCTACAGGTGGCTAAACTGCAGTATTTATAGAGAACATAATTTTACACAACATACTTCGTTTTATCTTGCTTATAAAATAAGGGATCTGATACGTTTCCCTACGTCATATAACGTGTACTTCAAAAGTCCTCCTCGCCATTTCACACCTTTTCCCAGTTATCATTACCCTTCAAATAACGTGTAACTGGTATTGCGTGGGCCCACCAATCCTGTTGGTCTTCCTGGATTCCAACTACATATAATCTCTTTTAAATCGTGTGTCTCGCAATTCAGTTTTTGAGGAATATCAGGTGGATCTAATAGAAAAAAGAAAAAAAAATGTAGGTACTTATGATGGAATATATTTTCCCTGAAAACATAATGTTTTATAAATGTTAATAATGTTTTTATATAATTTCCTTAAGCAAGAAAAAATTTACTGTTTACATTTTACTTTTGAACAACACAGGTATTATTTCTATAGCATGTTTTGTCAGTTCATATTACATTAGAAATGATGGGTTAAAATATACTGAAAAGAGACTTATAGCTCTTTCAGAAATTCCCTATAGCAACTTGAGCGATCAATTATCATTTTTTTCCTTAAATCCTATTTCAGAGTCTATCAAATCTCTCAAAGAAACTTTTATCCAATACATTAAGACAGAAAAATTTACAGGTTAAAAGTATTATCATCTATATATTATGATATTAAAAAAAAGCACCAAATCATGTTAAAAGTCAATGTAAGTCATGTTACAAGTTTCAGAGTTCTTGAATATAAGGACTATTATTTACAAAAAACTCTTGATAAAATTCTGCATCTCCTTATATTCAAACTTACTACTGCTCTTTTGTTGTTTTTTCTGTTTTTCAAGACTGTTCCCTCTGGCATATTGGGACAAGACCCAGAAGAAAAAAAGTTCTTTTGTTCCTTTTTTTTATTTGTTTTTTGTTTTTGTGTTTTGGTTGAGGCCTTTAAAGTGATAAATGAAAATGCTGCAGTCTGACACTGTTTATTATGGAAACTGTTATTTCTGTAATCATGTTTAACCAAGCATACATAGAAACTGGTATTTCCTACTGTCATATTTATCCAAACTATCTTTCGCTTTAGATAAAAGTTGTTTTTTTTAATTATCTGCTTGTTAAAAACTCAATAAAATTTTTTTTTAAATAACTAAGTTTTTAAAACACTCCTTAGTGTATCAACCAAAACTTAAAAAAATTTCACATACCTTTCCCAGAGATAAGAATAAAATCCTTCAATAATATTTTAACTAACATTAAGAGGAATAATGAGTATTTATATAAAAGTTCAACAATTGGAAAATTAAACTAACATTGACATATTTATTTTGACAACTGTTTTAAATCTAAGGCCAAACTTTCAGTTGCTTTATTTAAAATCATATACCAAAAATTTGGAATGTATTTCAAATGCTGATTATTGTAGGATTCAGCAGATATATCCAGCTGAAATACTTAAAATCCAAATATCAGGAACAAATTAGAAAGAAATTGAAGGACAGACAGAAGGGGAAAAAATATAAGAGGACAGTATTTGAAAGGTAGTATAAGAATTTTCTTTTCAAAGAAAGAATCAACTGAAGCTAAGCAAAAGTTAGGTACAAATCAACTATATTTTATATACCAATAAATAGAAAATGCAATTTAAAAAACAAAGTCATTTTTAAAAACACCAGAAAATATCAAGCACTAGGAATAAATTTACCAAAAGATACAAAGACCTCACATCACTAAGATAAATCAAAGATCTAAGTAAATGGAGGGATACACCATGTTCATGGTTTGGAAGACTCAATATTATAAGAATGAAAATTCTCCTAAATTGATCTATAGCTTTAATGTAACCCCAATCAAAATTCCAGCAGACAAGATTGTATATGTGTGTGTGTATGTGAGTAGGGGAAAACTAGCCAGCTAACTCTAAAATTCTTACCAGCAATAAATGGTGGTTAACAGGATATCCATAAAGAAAAGGAAATAAATAAATCTTGCTCCCTAACTTACACTATAACTTGCTCTTGTAAGTTTCTAGAGTTCCCTGTGAAGGAAGATGTTCCTACTGCTTCAAAAATATTAAACAATATTTCAACCTCCAAATCTTATAAATTAAGATTAAATTATGAATTAAATAACTGTGTTCTAGTACTATAAGATTAGAACACTGTCTAAAATATAGAAATGAAGATAGTGTATATTCTCATCTTTAAAGTTTTAATTTTTCCTTTCATATTTTTAAGTGAACAGCTCACTTTTTGGTACTGTTTACGAAGCAACTTCACTGCATATACTACACATATCACTGGCTCTCAACTTAGACTTCAGGATCATTTGTGAGAGATGTTGCAGGTAATTTCTTAAAATTCTCCAAAGAAAGAGAATATAATTTTCTAAAATTTACATTTGAACATAATCTCACTTTCACTTGAATTCCAAAATGCATTTCTGGGAAGAGAAAAAGAGGGTAATGTTAGAGCCATCAAGCTGAGAAGTGTACCTAGTCCTGCTTATTCCTTTGGGAATATACTAATATCTGCATGTCAATCCTCACAAGTTACTGCAGAAGTAAAAAAGAGACTGAGAGCTGCTGTCTAGACTATAGTTGAGAATTATAAAAAAGCAAAAGAAAAATCAGTAAGCAATAAAAAAAAATCATAAAATCCACTCAATCCATCTCACATATTTTATCCATGAGACCCTTAGACCAAACCCAGAGCCTTTTAATCCAGGATGCAGGGGGGAAGAGACTTACTGCTGGAGGTGACGCCACCAGTGACGCCAAAACATTATAGTCACCACAAAGAAGGAGGCAGAAAAACTCTAAAATCAAGAGCTAGAAACACTAAACACATAATTATCTGTGGATATTTAACATAAGCCATGTGAAGAGGGAAGTTGCCACAACATATTTTGGAAATATCGTGGAATTGTAGACTGTAGGAGTGACCATGTTAATAAAGATGCCTCCGAATGAGGGAGCATACGTTATACACAGAACACAGTGACAGAGTAAGTGTTCTCACCCATGTCCTCCAGCCATCCTGTTCTCCTGAAATACATTATTTAAAAGTTGGAGAAGACACATTTTGCTATGGAAAGATTTTGTATAAAATTATTATAATTTTTTAATGTAGGTACTTAAAAAGGTATACTTTAATAGGCAGGGAATTAATTTGTAGGAAATAGTTCCTAAACAATGTATGATTAAGAAATATTATATACTAACAACCTTGACTTAACGAAGCTGTTAACTAGGAATTTAAACTAGGCATTAGCTGCTGGATATTTCAAATCTTATTATAAACCTTGCAAGTTACATAGATACAGATATTTAGCAAACAAGCTTAGGGTTCATTTTAAAACAAGCAAAGATCCTAGTACCTTTGCATATAATTTATACTAAAGACAAAGAAATAAGAAAAAAAAGCAGAATCACCTCCCCTACCAGAAAAAGAATTAAGGCTTTCAAGGAGGCCCAAAACAGGCCAGCAGGAACTCTCTCTTTAAAATCTTATACTTACATCCTGCAAAAACAACTGTTCCACATACATTATCTTCTATCATGAAAACCACATTTGTTCCACTACTGTCCGAAACAGAAATATTGCGGATCTTGATTGCAACACTTTCCCCATCGAGATGGATGAGGGGACAGTATGTACTGCCAATCTGTGCTGACAACACTTTTTCTTGACTCACACAACAAAATGTTATATCTGAGCCTACGAGTATCACTTTGTCTTGAGGAAAAACCTTAGGCTGTGAAGCAGGAGTCCCTAGAAAGAACAAAGGGAATTATAAATATTTTAGACATCTTTCACACAAAATCGTCTTCATACTAAGACTTTTTTCCTAAGATGATTCTTAAAATAGCCCAGTATATATGCAACATACTATTAGGTGCTTTCTCATAATGGTGGCCCAACGATAAGGCTTTTATGAAACCCCAGGTTTCAAAGGAATGAGGTATATACCAAAAATTATTAAGAACTGCATGTGGTTTTATTTACTTATGAAGGGGTAATGGTGAGGAAGCAGAAGCAGATCACAGGTAGGTCAATGTCTAAGCGTAGGTTAATGTCTAAGAAGTATTAAGACTCAAATTTAACAAGTTTATGTACACATGAGAACCACCCACACCAAAAAATCACTCATTAAATAATTTCATTCTTTCATCATATGTATTTAGGGCAGATTTCTTACTTTCCATTAGCCTAAATACATGTTCAAGTACTCCACAGCCTAAAAATTCATTTTTGGCAGGGTGCAGTGGTTCATGCCTATAAATCCCAGCACTTTGGGAGGCCAAGGTGGGAGTACTGCTTGAAGCCAGGAGTTCAAGATCAGCCTGGGCAACATAGCAAGACCTAGTCTTTACAAAACATTAAAAAATTAGCCAGGCATGGTGGTGCATGCCTGTAGGCCCAGCTGCTCAGGAGGCTGAGGTGGGAGGATCACCCGAGCCCAGAAATTTGAGGCTGCTGTGAGCTATGATTGCACCACTGCACTCCAGCAACAGAGCAAGATCCTGTCTCTAAAAAAAAATAAAATAAAAGAAAGTAATTTTCTTTAATACAGTCCTTCCTTCCTCTGACCCACTCTGACCCATTTTTCCACATTATCACTAGAGTGGTTTATCTACAATAATTACCAGCTTTTTCAGGACTTCATTTTATTGTCAACAATTTTCTGGGCCTTCCCCCACATCCCACACTGCCAACATTCTTCCTGTATATGAGTTTTATTTAATGTACAGATAATTTTTGGTATGTTTACAGGATCTCATGTTCCCTGCAATAACTCTGGAGCTACTAGGTGCCTGCTCTGTGGGCCAGAAATTGGGAAACATTTTTTTTTTAATGTAGACTTGATCTCATTATCACCTACGTAAAATTTTTAATTGTTCTTCAATGCCCACCGTACTGATTTTCAAACACTGATGTTTATCCAATCACTCAGCAAGTTCTTTAAAAATACATATTTCTGAAGCCTATCTCAGACTCCAGGCATGGCAGATTTGGAAGATCCCCAGGTGACCCTCACGCAGCCAAATGGGGTTCAAAGAAGTGTAAACTTAAAGTAAACCTTGCTCTTAGGTATTTGAAACAAACATTCTTTAAATATAAGCTTACAAGAAATGTTCTTAACTGGGCTCCAGTCACTCCACTCTTTGTGACCAGAGAAAAGAAGACTGTCAACGTAGCATCTAATTCCCACATAATGCGTGGCACACTCCAAGGGCAGGTCTGAGACCCAACTCCAGTGATGAACTGCATCTTTACCAATCAGAGTTGTGTTGTGGGTCACCTAAAAGTGAACACAAACACAAAATTGTAATTCCAAGTAGTGATATGGTCTGCTTTCCTTCAGGATTAAAAACACACTAGATTGTATACAATCACCAGCTAAGTTAGAGGTTTGTCCTGTTGTAAAACTACCTCAGTTTTCTATAAAAAGGAGAGTTAGAGTAACAATAATCATGATTCACTGATGTTTACTTCTTCAACTTTAGGCCCTAATGTATTATCATGTAAGATGTTGCTATTCATCAAAACATTCACTATAATGCACAAGAAAATACAAGCTGAGTACTCCTTATTCAAAATGCTTGAGACCAGAAGTCCTTCAAATTTCACATTCTTTTGGATTTTGGAATATTTGCATTATAACCTACCAGTAGAGCACCTCTAATCCAGAAATCCGAAATCCAATATGCTCCAGTATCTCCTTTGAGTGTCATATTAGTGTTCAAAACGTTTTGGATTTGGGAGCAATATGAATTTTAGATTTTCAGATTAAGGATGCTCAACCTATATACCACTGCTTAATGATCTCCATTTTTCACAGAGAAAAAATAATTAATGGGTTTGTACCTCCAAGAGCTAAAGTCAAGGAGAAGAGCAGCCTTTCAATAAAATAAACTGTTTTAAACTAGATTTGGTTTTATATAAGCATTCTATATTTTAAAATTTATTTTTAAATATACAACTTATAATAACATAAAATATTAATCTCAATTGTGAAAAATGGGCAAGATTTCAATAAAATATTGAGGCTCTCCTAAACGATAACTTGGGACTTCTAATTAAAGACAAGAGATTGAATAAATTTATTTCCTTCTCTCTTAGCTCCTGAAATTCTTATAAAAACAAAAGTAAACGCATTGTGTTTTTAAAGGCACAGCTGCACAAGGACAAAATAACAGGAGAGGAAGCACCATCATAAACATTTTGGAAGCTGGAAAGCAGGTGGATGATAGTAGCTGACTTAGAAGCCCTGAGAAAGCTGAATCTTAAGCCTCCAGTGGAAAAGCCAGGGACCACCTAGTTTCTATCACAGAAATGCCAAAGGGCTCAGCAAGTGGCTGCACCAGGTTCCCCAGGAAATGCAGGGTGAGGTGAGCTCCAGAGAGAAAGATGCCTGAAAGCTGTCTGAAGATACATTAGACACCCAGATCCCCTCCCACACTCTACGCATCAAAGGACTATCCTTGTTAGCCACGGCAGAATGAAGATTTACGTCTGGAAAACCGAAACAGAATACCTCTGGATTAAAGGATCTCAGGAAGAGCTGAGAATGGGGAGTGCCATCCCAAAACCAGAGAGACTGTGGGTGGACAACGGCCTTGCAAATGAAACACGAATGCACAGGGTTCTTGATTTTTAAATTATTACAAAATGATAGCATTATGACCTGTCACAAAATAATGGATTATAAGCAATTCTGACTTAAATATTGATATTAATAACATATTTTTATAAATAAAAATGTCACATTTTACTATAGACCTAAAGCATTTTCCCCTGTTACTTCACTGTTTTAAATTAATTTGTTCTTTCTCTATTTTCGTTTCCTCTTGCAATTATTTCTCCACACAAAGACTTTTCCCAAAAGTAGGGAATTACTACCTTGTCACTGTCAACTTGTTACATGTCTGTGGCAATGACTTACATGGCTTTAGAATACTAGCTCCTTTCATTTATGTCTGACTTCATTCCCATTTCAGAGTATACTTCTTATTCTAGTATTCCCCCATTAGTTCCTCTTGAAATTACTTTAAAAATAAAAAAGCCTAGACTCCAAAAGAAGTAATGACAAATAATATTTGTTTAGCAGCTTTACAGATATCATACTCTTTACTTTTGGGACCCAAGTGCAGATACTGTCACCACTTTACAAATAAGAAAAGTCACTGTAGGCCAGTAAGTGGTAACCCCAGAATACAGAATGTTAGGCCATAATGACAAGTTAAACAATACAGTTTTAAATAAGTAATGGTTTTAAGGCAGCAATGGTAGAGTTATATCAAAGCTAACTGCAAATTAGACTGATATAATAGAACTATCATTAAAAGCAAGAAAAAAGAGTATTTTAGGCTGAAATTATGATGGGCTTTAAAATAAGGGGCAGAATTTGACCTGGGTCTTGAAATGCAGGTTCAGCTGGAATAGGTAAAAAGGAAGGAGAGAGAATTTCAGATGAAAAAATATAATTATAAAATACAAATTGCAGTGGCTAAGAGCACAGACTGAAATCAAACTGTTGGGTTCAAATCCTGGCTCCACCACGTAATGTTTCCCAGTGACTCTGTATCTTCATCTGCAAAATGGGGACAGCAATAATCCCTGACACCGAGTCGGTGTCATCCCCTCCTGGGGACTGTTATGATATCTTAGGAATGACATGCATAGGTTGTCATAGGTTGCCAAAAAGCAAAAATAAGAAAGTAACTATGAAATACAGAATAATCCTATTTATTATCTTTCCTATTTTATCTATGTACTTAGGCAAATAAACTGTAAAACCATGAGACCATGAGAAGATCATGAGTCTTCTAACTCATATCTACAACTAAGCATATTCCAAATCCATCAAGGAGGGAAAAAGGCCAAGGCTAAAGGGGAGCACTCCCAGGTATCAGCTGCAAACTTTTCACAGCTATTCCTCATTACCCCTTAGACTAAGAGCAAACTAAATGCAGATAAAAAGGAAATCACTCATAAATGGGATTAAAAATATATGGGAGAGGAAAAAAGTACTAATTATAAAAATGTTGTTTCAGATTCTGATAAATTCAAACTTACAGATTTATACAAAATTTCTCAACAATTACTATGGCTAAAGATGTGTCAAAACATTTATGTGCAATATTAGATGAAGATAAAATACACTAAATCAAATGTACATTTTCATTTCCTTTATGTAAAACATGCGTATTAAAAAGTCTAGATAGGAATTTACAAACATAACACTTACTGTGCTCAAGGGGTAGAATCACAGATTATTCCTCCCTTAATTTCCTAAACTATAATGGTTACACATTGTTTTAATAATTAAAAAGTGATTTTTTAATCATAGCATATTGGTTTATACAATTTTTTGACGTCCAATAATTGCACATATTTATGGGGTACATGGTAATACTGTGATACATCTACTATAAAGCATATTGTTTTTAATGAATCCTAAAATTTATCTAATATACTTACTGAATAATCCAAAAGTTCACTGATACCACCTTAAAAGTGTTTTTTAAAAAATTCAGTTTAATTTCATAAGAAGGAAAGTGTATTTTTGTTCAAACTTACTAATTTTACAAGCTCCATACTCTTTTTTCGTAGAATTTTAATTTCCCAGATGACATTTGAATGACGTGGATAAACAGAACCCTTGTCATTCCACTTTACATGTAACGTAGAGGTTGAGAAATCAGCAGACAAATTCAAGATTTCTGGAGTGTCTGGAATTAAGGCTTTAAAAAAAGAGAGAGAGAAAACTTAGCAAAATAAATACTGATTCTTCATACCACAATTCCACTAATCAACTATTTTTAAACTCTATTCCTTCTTGATCAAAAATAAATCATCAAGATTTAAAGGTAAACTCTCAAACTTATTACTGAAAAAAGAGAATATATGTGTTTGTTTAGAGGCAGTTCCCAATGGTAAATTAGGCAACTTTTAGAAAATTATTTATCAGCTGGCTCTTTCAAATCCGTAACACATTTTCTAATATAAACAGCAAGTGGGTTCCCACAATATTCTAGTGTCATTTGGCCTGGAACCTACAAGTAGGCAGCATCAGAGAGAAGATAAAGAGCTTCCTGTGTATGGCTGCGGGTTGGGCCTAAGGAAATGACAAAATATAGAAATCTTGCTTTGGTAAAGGTTTCCATCTGTTTTCTCTGCAGCCTTCTTCTCACTCACCTCCTGGTGTCAGAGCCCCATGTGCTGGGAATGTCACTGATTAGAGGAATGTTGCAGGCTATCACTGGTTCTAGACATCATTAAATAAGCAAGACTGTCACAGGGACTAAAGGCAATGAGTTCAGAAGCCAACAGTTACTGTGCAGAGGCAGCAGGATGAAAGAAGTGCGTCAGAAAGGTTAGTCTGGCAGTGGTGTGCAACACAGTCCGCAGGGGATTGAGATGTTGAGATGAGGCGATCGATTAGGAGACCACTGGAGGAATCCTGGATGGAGTAATAAGGATATGGATTATGATGCCATATATGGAAAAGAAAAGACAAAGTCTGACGGATATTTCAAAGAAATGACTGAATCAAAGAAGTGAAAGCTTAGCTCTAACGAGAAAGAGAAACAACCAATAGTCTCTCAAGTTTCTAGTCCAGAAAGCAGCAAGAAAGGCAAAAGCGATGAGGACCACTGTAAAGAAAGAAAAGAGGGCCGTGGCCGAACGACTCGGTGTCAGGGAAGAAGAGACCATTGGGATGGCTGACTGAGCAGGTAACAAGTCAGAACCAAGGACGTGGACTCAAGAGGAACTCACCGAGTACAGATGAAGAAAGAACATGAACACACAGACACAAGGCAGCCAAGGCTTGTTTTAGGGGCTGCTGATGGACTATTATACTTACAAGCATACCAACAAGAATCTGGAGAGGGAAAGAGATGCAGACGCAGAAGGAAACCAGGGAAAATCCAGGATCACTGAGATAAAAGGAAACAGTCGTCATCTGGGCCAAATAAAACAGAGTTTATAGAGGAAGACCGAGGAAAGACCACTGATGAGACTGATGTCAACATCTGAGAGGGAAATTTTGTGGGCTGGGAAGCCGCATGACAAAAGGTAAAGGGAAAACTCATGCTCAAGGGTTTGAGCATCTCTTAGGGAGAAACTGGGACACCAGAATAAAAGGCAGCAGAAAGAGTAATGTATCACGAAAATCATCTGGTCTCCCCATAAAGGATGAGCAAATCATAAAAAATTTTGGATTGGTGCAAAATAAAGAAGGTCTGAGCATGTTACATGCTACGAAACGTAGGCTTTCTGGTGTGAAGGGCAGAGACTTAGACTGCCTTGCATGTTTCCTCCTCAAATGACAGTAAAGGGAAGGTGAGTTAGAAGAAATCCGGAGACGCATCCTTTCTTGCCTCATTTCTATTCTAGTTGTTCCTCTGAAGCTCAAGGACTGATTAAATAAAGTCACCGTAAGCACAAAACTGCAAGAGCGTACAGGGCTAGGATAGCTGAATATGCTAAGTAGCAAGAAGGGCAGAACAAACCAATACAAGTTAGCCTTTAAATTTACAAATAAGTTCTTAAAAATAGGTTTAACTAAAATTTGCTGAACACAGTGTTCTACACTGAATTTATATAAAATGTTTACGGCTGTACAGGACCCAGAACAGGTGGATTTACAGTCTACACTACACAACAAAGTCAACAGTTACACAGCTATATAAGCGCAGTGGAAGATGCTTTATAGAAAAACTTTTAAGTGGGAAACTGCTTGTAAAAAAAAAAAAAAATGCAGGTGAATGAGAGGCAAGAAGTTGATTTAGTGCCAGGAGAGGGAAAGTTCAAGGTGCCAGTGTGTCCAGAAAAGAGCAAGATGCTTCCAACAATGTGGTTCTTCTTTCAAATGATTAAATATGTCACGATGCAGCAACTTAAAAACTGTGAAACATGGGAGTATTTTACTAAGGCAACGGTCATTTTAAAAATGCTTCCCTCCCTGAAAAGTCCACATAATTTACATTTTATTTCGATAGCAGTGGGCTACTCTTTAAAACACAAGCAATATCCGATATTTTAAGCTAAAGACAGTAACAGCCATAATTACAAATGAAAGGATTTTAAAAAGCCACCATTCCCTTCCTTTTCTTCAGAGCATACGTGGATGCTTTCCCTAAGCTGCCATGAACTGCCATCTGCGTTTCTTTCCAGCTAAAACAGACAACTGAGGACAATGTTAACTTGCTCTCTAGAAACTCAGAACTTTTCCAACAGGGAAGGAATTTAATCAAAGTCTTGCTTATTTTTTTTTTTTTTAAGCTAGTGCAGGTTTACCCATAACTACATGCTCTTTCTTCCTTAGAACATCAGGTGACAGCAGTCTTTCCAGCTTTTTTATAGGATCCAAATTATTTATTCTGTATCAGAACAATCCAATTTTCAGGTTACTTTAAGAAACTCAGACATTAAGAGTCTTACAAAGATTTGTTTTTTGTGATTGCCCTTGATAAGTACAAACTTTATCGTGTGTGGGTATAAAATCTTGTTTGTTTTGTATGCTTTTCAAAGCATCTTCAGATCTGGAGAATCATTTTTCATACTTTCATTTAACAGCAAACTGTCAAAGAATCTAAATCCTCTAATGGATGGCTATACTGCCATTTCAGAGCTTCTCTTGCACATAGTAGGTATTCAAAGAATTGCTGATGCATCAACCTCCCTTTCTTATATTTACCTAACTTGCTTTTCAATTTTCTTATCCCAACACTATTATTCTAATCATGATCAGACCCATTATTATTAAAACTGCTACCAACATATTTAAAAACAGTGAACTAAACTGACTGAGTCACCAAGAGTCTTCATTCATTTTTCTAATTCTTGCTATCTAATACTGTCATCTTCAAGCAGCTTCCCAGACAAGAACTTTGGATACCTACTGAAATAATCAGACAACACAAACTGGCTCTCCTTTCGGACTCCTGGGGATTTAAAAAATCTGGAATAAAATTAAGTTAGATTCCTCACAGTTTGCTACAAAATAATTCCAGACGGATGAAAGATTTAAATCAAACATGATAGCAAAACCAAAAACTCATAAAGAAATATAGCAAGAGATTCTTATTATATAAAAATAAAAACTTATGGTGTAAAAAAATCACATCTAAAAAATTATAAACTCAGAAAAATATTTGCAGCAAATATGACAAATTAAACCATAACATAGAGAAAGCTCTTGTGAACTGAGGCAGAAAAAGATGATAGTTTTCACACCATAATACAGTCTGATAAAGATAATGACTCAAAAACCTATTTATTATATGTCCTCTATTAAGCAGTATGAAGCTTACTGTTTAAATGTATATGCATAAAAAAACATATTTCAGTGTAACAGTATTTCTCCTTGGGTACTAGAATCATGGCTGATCTACATAAAATATCATCACAGGAATCTCACACACAACTACAGAAAAAAAGTAACAAACATGGTTCCTCTCCCATTATCTAAAAGATAGCCCTAATTAGCACTTAGGACAGCACTTCACTAGAATAACACTTCAGCTAGAAAGTGGGACAGACTCTATGTTCTTGAACAGCATGTGGTTGCTATTAGCCTTTCAAAATCTGTGCTGTCTCAGACATAAACCACTCCAAACATGCATCTTGTCCGTAGAATTGTATGTAGTGCCAAATTAATGATACTTTTTCTTTCCCTTGCTTCAAAGTCAGTCATCATTATGACGCCGTCCCATCACAGTTGTCAGGGGTGTACAAACCTCCCTGCGCCACCATTATGAGTCAAGACCACTTCAGGTTTTTAAGATCTTGTTGTATAGCAAAATTTCCATGTCTGTCAGCCAGCGTTTGTTTGTGCTTCCAATGTGCTTGAGGCAAATGTCCTAGACATCTCATCAACAAACCTGTAATAAATGCCTGCTACATGTACAGCACTGTTCAAGGTGTTTGGTGTAAAAGACAAAGTCCCTTACCTAATGGAACCTATTTTCTTGTAAAGGAGACACACAGTAATCCACTAACTACCCAGTGGATTCTTAATTCAACTGTGAGAAATGCCCCAAGGGAGAGAAGTAGAGCTTGCCTAAAGGTAGGTTAGAAAGCAATGGAGTCTCTTCTGGGAGCGGGTGGCCAAAGACTGTCTCAGGGAACCTGAGAAATGTTGGTGGGTATGCAGGACTCAGGGAGGTAAAGGGGACTAAGGAAAGAGTATTGGACCAAGGGAAGGATCCTGAATTCTGGGTTGTATATTTTGACTGACTGGAAGACGACAAGTTTGCTTCCTTCCTGATCTTGGCTATGCTTTAGGAGCCAAATAAGGTTGGATAAGTAAATGAAAGTATTTGTGTAACAACTGAACTTCAAAGAACAGTAAGTTTCTGCCAACAATAAAACACCACAATACTAACAGCAGCACTGTTCTGAATTATTTTAAAGTCAATTTTCTTTCCAATTACTTACAAATGTTTTTTTCATTTAGTATGAATTTACTTGTAGAACTTTCAGCATCCTGTAGAGATCTTATTGTTATTTCATGATCACCACGTGAAAGAGCTGGGATTTCAATATTTGTTCTTGCTAATTGATAACAAGAATGCGACCTGTAATATAAGAAATGGAATTTTAATTCACAGATAAAATTAATAGTGCACCTTTCATAAAAACTTGATTAGCACAAAATACACTGGAAAATATTTTATGCCACCTCCCCTCTGCCTTTTTTTTTTTTTTTTTTTACAAAAACACAGGTTGTGTTACCTTTTAAGACTGGAAAAGAAGATTAATGGTAATTTTATCAGTGTGGTGGTAAGGAAAATAACCAGATTGTACCAAAAAGTAGAGTAAGCATAGATGACTCTAGAAATGTGGGCTCTTAGCATGCCTTTTTGAAGTCCCGCCTCCAGCTCTCCTTTGCAGCCTTACTTTCTAGGCACACAACCCCCACCCCACTGGTGGGGAGCATCACCCAGCTCCTCAGGCGAAAAGCGTGCTCAACAGATGCTCACACAAGAAAACGGGACTGGTGACTGCCCGCTCCCGTGCCTTGGCTCACAGTTTACTCTGAACAAAACTCCCTCTTCACTTCTGCTTTCAAAACCTTCCGGTTCCAGTATCTCTTAGACAAAGTAGTGTTTTCCTCTCTGGTTCCGAAGCCCTTTTTATCTCTCTAGAGCATGTTTACATTCTTTTTATTGTTATTCATGTATAATTGCTAATGTCTCAGGACAATTTTAATAGGAGCAGAGGGACCTCCCTGCTGCCTGCATTCCTGCCCCCTCCCAACACCCAGCGCTCACCTCTACACTATTCACTTGGGACTCTGGACTTGAATGGTCCAGCTCACCTCCTTCTTGACCTCCTATGGTGACCACCTGACTTTTCCAAATCATGCCATTTTATAGGTTCAAGCCATTGTACCCAATATTCTTTCAGGGTGAAATGTCCTTCTGTTTTTTTCTGCTGAGAAAACTGAGTATGTATACTCTACAGTTACACCTCCTCTGCCGGCCTCTCTGGACTCCCACGCTGCCTGGTCTCCACACTCCAGCCCTTCACATGGAACTTCCACATTTCCCACAGCCTTGCTACCATTTCTCTATTGTGAACTCCTGGGAAAACAGAACTGACCTCCTCTACCTCCTCTCGGTGTGGCCTGCGGTGGGCACTCCTGCTGTTTACCCAACTTTCCAGGCTCCCCCTCCTGGGCTAACAGTAGAACTGCCCTTCCTTGCCCCCCTGAAGCAGGGCCTAGCCATGTGGCTTTATTTGGCCAGAGAAATTTGAGTGACAGTCGTATGTATCGGATCAGAAAGAAAGCTCTGAAAGCCAGCGCAGGCTGTGTCCCCTCTCCTTCCCTTACCTCCAGGCCTCGTGCTGCCTGGGGCCCTACAGGAGGAACAGAGGGCAGAGATCCCAGCTGAACCCCCAGACACAGAACACAAGCAGGAAATAATCCTTTATTTTCATAAGCAAGAAATAAAGAAATAAGAATTAAGCGTTGTTTCTGCAACACGACCTAGCTCATCCTGACTGATAAATTACTGCAATACTTAGACTAATGTTCAATAAATGTACACTGAATGAGGAAAAATCAAATTGCATTTAAACATACATTTATGTCAATTTTCGTTAGGACTATTCATCAGGAAACTGGGACTGGGAGCAGCATGCTAGAACTCCTCTGGCACTGCCAGGCAACTCAGTGCCCTGCTGAGATTAGGGAAGATCAATGAGAATTGTTCTAAGCTTCAGGCTTAGAAGCTTCTAGCCCACTCCAAGATGACTTGAAAGGTCAGGTAACAGAACCTGGCACCTGCCTCCTAATGCCAATTTCCTCCTTTTCCTTCATAACAGGAACCCAGTGTTTACCAGGCACACTGCCATACAGCAAGAACACATTCCCAGCCTCTTGTGCAGCTAGGTTTAGCCATCTCACAGGTCCTGGCCAGTGAGACGTAAGCAGAGGGTTGTGTGGGATTTGGCAGTCTCCTTACAGTAAACTGTCCTTCTTCTTATTTCTTGCCTCTTGGAATGCAGACATGATGGCTGTGTCTCAAGCATCACCTTGAACCATGAGATCACATGCTAAAAATAGCACAGTAGCATGACAAGGAAGGACTGGGTCTGATGGCCATAACCACCCATGCCAGTCCTGCACTGCCTACCTCCAGGCCTTCCGCATGAGAGTAAATGCCTGTGTGTTGAGCCACTATTACTGACATTTCCTGTTAGGTACAACCAAACATAAACCTAACTGATACAGGCAGATGTTGGTTTGGGGTAGACCAATAAAACGTCCCCATAGTAGATCAACACATTGGAGGTACGCTTCACACTCATTATTCATATAATAAAAGAATCAAAGTTTTGGCCAGACAAAGGGTTTGTTTCCATCTTGATTGATGTAAGATTCAGAATTTTTAAGAAATAGAGAGCAAACAATTAAAACATCATTGTAAAAATTTCCAAAATAAAATCTTTATATTCTAAAATTAAAGAAAAAGAACGTCTAGATTTACAGTTGTGAATTCATCAAAGTATTTCCATTACCTGTTATCAATGCAAAATTCAGAAAGAGTGCCATGGCCTGCTTCAGAGGGTGCTTTCCAAGAACAGTCCCACGTTTGTAAATTGTTAGTTGTACACTTCAAATCATAAGGAGTCTCTGGAGAGGGAGAAATAACATACACACACATATCATGCTTAATAACTCAATTTCATTGAAAAAGGTCACCCGGTCAAACCATTTTCAGTCGTAAGCACAATCATGTGTGTCTGCAGAGGGCCCATGTTCTTTGGGAACAGATGATCCTGCAGTCATCAGAGGGGAATGGTTTATGTTTATATTTATATTTATATTTCCTTTTGTAGCTTTAGTCAAAAAAAGCTAAAGGGTAAAGTGATGAAAGTGGGCCAATGACTAAACCAGTTTGGGGTCAGACTTCTATCAAAAATTCCATTTCCAGGCAACTAAGGCAAATTGAGGGAGTAACTGACTATGCAGATTGAATGATGGGACCGAGATAGGGTCTGGAGGATTCTAGCATCCTTTGAATCTCCAATAGCCCCATTTGCAAAATAAATAAATAAATAAATAAAGTCTAAGTGAAAACTATGTGCCTTCCATATCTACAAACACAGTTTCTGAATGTCTAGCCACAACTGCTTCACTGCTTGCTTCCAGACTGCCACCCTCCACGAAATCCCACTACCAATCTTTAGACTGTTATGAGGCATGTTAAATTTAAACCATAACAAACTCACAGGGGTTCATTTGAAAAATATATTTTTGGTGTGGGCCTAAACAACTGAGAAGTAACAAATAATATGGAAAATTATAATCCTAATATTACTTATCTACGTCTATAAAATAACACTACATCATGGAATACATGAACACTATGCAATGAAAAAAGTCACCCTAAAAAGAAAATGAGAAGAAAGAAGGAAGGTACAAGAGAGAAGAGGAAGGAAAAAAAGGAAGGAAAGAGAGAAAAAAGGGAAAAAAGCATCTATAGTATAAAACAAGCATTCCATCTCAAATTCTATAAATGTTTATGAAAAAGATTTTTTCTTTTATTTTTCCACATGGTTGGCATGATATTCACTGTAGCAATAAATTATGAAGCAATTTATATAGGACTGAAAACAGAAACATTATATTAGAAGTGCTCACATTAGAAAGCTGCAATAATCTTTAACAATAAAGTTGTTTAAAGAGTGACCTGGAGAAGAGATCTGTTTAAATATGTAAATAATATAAAAACTAAACCAAGGGGTAGCAGGATGATAATGTCCTTTCTAGAAATAAGTTAGGTAATATCTAGACAAACATTCTTAATATATTTAAATAAGATGGTGACAAATAACATACTAAAAAGGTATTTAGATTTCAGTGATAGGACATTCTAAAAATGTAAAATTATCGAGACACAAAACAGTGTCTATGGAGGCAGAGCAGTGCTGGCCCGGTAGCCTGGGAGGGGCTGACTACAGAGGCTGGGAGGCTTCTGGGGGGTGGGACTGCCCCCTGCCTCCACTGGGCTAGTGGTTACATAACCACCTTCTTTGTCAAAACTCACAGAACTGTATCCTAAAGGGTGAATTTTATTGTACATAAATGTAAATTATACTTTAATTTTTTTAAGTGGTAAAAGAATATTTTAATCTATCTTTAAGGTCCTTAAAAAAAGAAAAACCAAAAATACACAGAAAAAAGGTTACAGAGAAGTGAATTTTAACCACCGAAAACCCAAAGGGTTCAATAAGGAAACAAAATTGCTTTATAATCAAAATGGAAATAAAATTACAACCTGTCGGTTCTCTGTAAGTCTGATGTACTTACCCTTTCTCTGGCTATTTACATGATTCATTAAGTACAGAAGAACAAATGCTGAGAGGAGCCACTGGAAATCGGAAGCAGCCCTCATCCTTCTATCGTCCACCAGCCAGGATGGTCGTTTCGAACGTAAGTGAATGTCCATTGTCCGTGCAATGCAGTTAGTCCTAGGTTAGGAGGAAAATTTCAAACGGTGTTCAAATTGCTCTGAAGACACACCTCACACTGTGCTCACGAATGACAGGGACACTGAGAGATCATGAAACCGACTGTACATCAGTAACTTTGGAGATACTGAAGCTGAGTTTGGGAGACTGAGAGACATCAGCAACTGGACACGGTTGTTGCTTCACATGTCCACTATGGGGCCAATTCTCGAACGGTGGGCTTCGGAAAGTTCTAGTTTATAAATGAGCACGTGTTTGTCAACTCTCCACTCTACCACCACTAGGATAAAGAAAAGCAGTACATGAAACTGAAGTTTTGACCATTTTAAATGATACATGGATTGATATTTTTATTTTAATTAGTATGTGTTAATTTTTGTCACTTATTTATGAAATATTGGTGCTGTCTTCCATTTCTGTCACGATTAAAGTTTCTATTTCATACAGATTTAAATTTAAATAATTTAAAGAGAACAAATTAGGGCAAATGATAGTATGGACGGCTGCAGAGTGACAAAAATATTGACAATGACACACAAATGGCTGCAGTGTAACAAATACTCCAACAACTACAATGGGAAAGGAACCATCAGTACAAGAGACCTCAACACATTTCCCTTGAAGAGACAAAGCATTCGGAAGAGCAGTGACTGACTCCGGTGGGTAGGGTGGAGTGGGGGGAGGTGGCTGTCACAGAGGAAGGGCTGGCTGCTGGGGAGGTACCTGGGACGTATCTGTCAGCAGGCGCTTAGAGACGGCCTCCTGGCCCGGGCCTGTGGCACAGCACCAATAAGGTAAGCTCCTCCCGTAAGAGTTTAGACTCTTGGCCGGGCGCAGTGGCTCACGCCTGTAATCCTAGCACTCTGGGAGGCCCAAGCAGGCGGATCATTTGAGCTCAGGAGTTCAGTACCAGCCTGAGCAAGAGCAAGAGCCCATCTCTACTAAAAACAGAAAGAAATTAACAGGACAACTAAAATATACAGAAAAATTAGCCAGGCATGGTGGCGCATGCCTGTAGTCCCAGCTACTCGGGAGGCTGAGGCAGGAGGATCGCTTGAGCCCAGGAATTTGAGGTTGCTGTGAGCTAGGATGAC
>CAUYSK010013655.1:0-34553 GCA_963575035.1 Avahi laniger | reverse complement strand
GCCAAACAAGGAGCAAGAACTAAATAAGAATGTGTGTGTGCATACATGTGTATGCATGTGTATGTGTGCATCGCATATGTATGTGTATATGCATACATGCACACGTGTGTATACATGTATGTGTATATGCATGTGTGTATGCCTGCATGTATAAGCACGTGTCTATATGTGTGCACGTGTGTATGTGTGTATATATGTGCATGCATATTTGTATATACATGTGTGCATGCTTATGTGCATGTTGTATAAATGTGTGCATATGTGTGTATATGCATGCATGCATGTGTGTATGTGTGTGCATATGCTCTAAATTAAGTGCTGGTTACATGCTGGGCATTAGGATCACAGCTTGACAACTGTTACCTCTTTCACCCTGACAAAGCCTTTCCGGGTAGACTGCACACCCATTTCACAGGTGGGAAACTGCGGCTCATCAAGGACTGCGGGTGACGGTCAGCTTCCCACGGCCGTCTCTTACCAGCCATCCTAACTCGCTTTGTCTCTAGCAGATCTTAGTGAAGTGCTGTAAAATTCCCACAAGGTCTTAAATAATATATTTATTTTAAGACATCTTATTGCTATCAGAATTCACATAAGACAATGGTAGATATTCAATAAATGTGTTTTCTCAAAATTCCCTTGAATCACGGGCACAACGTTTTTTAACTTTGTTAGATAAACACTGGTGCAGCTGAAACTCTAGCCCAGCTTCCTTCTGCTTTTGAACACGGGTGGTTAAGCAGGAGGCCAGAAGGGTTTTTTCCCAGTGATTTGTTTATTGAGTTTTTGTAGGGTTCTTTTGCTTCTTTGGAAGCTTATTTTTATGTTTTCTTTTTTATCTGCAGATATTATATCTTTAACCATTTTGACAACAGCTCTAATTAAGCCCTTACATTTTCCTTTGTCTACAGTCTGACCTCTGCAATATCTATTTTCCGCTGCTGCTTGGACTCTGGAGCAATGAGCAGCTGACTCTTCTTAACGTCACTATGTCTCCTTTATGTCCTACGACGCTGGCTTTGTGATCGTTATACATTGGCAGCCGTCACCAGGGCTTTGCTCGCATCCCGGCGTCTCCTGAGAACTTCCACCCGGTCGGCTCCTCTCAGATAATTCCCCTCGCAAACTCCTTCCCCTCATCTCGGGCTCCCCGAGATGCCCACTCGTTATCCTGCATTGCATAAATCACTGATTGCCTCCAAAATATTTCTTAGCTTGATTTTTAATTTTTCAAAATATTTTTATGTACTTGATAAAATAAAGAATTGAGGTTTCTTTCCAGACCGATGCCCTGTGAGTATTTCCTCTATGAGGAAGACATGCCCAAACCATCGCCCAAGCCCCAGCTCAAGGCAATCAGAATAAAATCACTTATTGTACACTTAGAAGGAAAGCAGGCTTCTTGAAAACACAGTCCTCTTACTAAAACCATAAGGACAACGCATTTGGGAAAGGAAGACCGTTTCGTTAAGAGCAAACACGGTCGGTCAACATGCCTGCATTCTGGAAGATTAACGAGTAGAATAGCTCCACGTCTAACACTCCTGTATTAGAATAGGGTAGCGCAGAAGTTAAATTTTGAAAGGAGAGGTGAAGGGGCCCTGGGCCTGCTCACCTGGGGCAGCGCTGCGTCCGTCCGCCACACTCCTCTCGGAGGTTCTCCTGGCCCCACAGCAGCAACGAGATGCCCGTCTGCCAACAAGACGAATTCGCAATGGTCATTAAGAACAAAGCAGTGAGATGCTAGAACTGGCCAAAGCAAGCTGTGAATTACCACTTCCTATTGAAAAGTAACGCCTATTTGCCCAAATGCAAATGGTTAACCATGTGCATCCTGTAGCTTATTAAGTAATCCTGTGACTCCTGGGAACCGGGGCCAAATCACGGCAAGGTGGGTGCCACGAGAGGGAGGCGCTGCTGCCCCTCAGAAGAAGGCCCGGGCGGCGAGTCCACACCCGAGCTTCCACACGCCTTTACCCAGCTCTCTCCCAGGAGCAAGGCCACCTGCAAGCTGGCCGGGAGGGTTGGGGGCACATGGGCACCGCCGTGCGGGTCAGGGGACGGGCTCTGGGTCCCTTTCATCCGGATTCAGTCCTGGGTCCACCCCGAAAGCCGTGGAGCTGCTTTCGGAAGGATTGCTGAAGCCTGTTCGTGCTCAGTTTCCTCCTCTGGAATAAAGACAACAACAGCTCTAACCTCAGAGTGTCCCGAGATACCTGGGCCGGTCAGTATGAAGAGGTTAGAGCACTGCCTGGGGCACAGTCGGCGGTTAGAAGAGTGAGCTATTGTTGCCGGACAGTCTGAGGGCGACAGCAGAGTCTGAGACGCGGGGCGCCCAGTCCTTACGTGACACATGGTGCCGGCCCTGTCGTTAGATTGAGGAAGGCAGCCGCTGCGGAGTCACTTAAGAATTTATTTTTAGGTGTAAGTGCTTTAAAAAAATAGAGAATAAAAGAATTCTAGAAATCACAAAGCTACTCACACCTGGATTGCCGAGAACAGGGCCTCAGGGAATACTGAACGTCTTCAGCCAAGAGACTGGACTCCCACAAAGCGGCGGGGGTGACTCACACTCCTCCCCCGCCACGCGGCCTCCCACTCACTGAGCTGCCCACGTGTCCCGGCCGCCCGTGGCTCACCACACCGTACTCAGGCATCTCTCCTTCCCGCAGGGCCTGAGCACAGCCGGTCCCCAGGAGAGTGGCATGTGCCCCACCAGCCTCCCCGGGGACCGGCTGACCACCCAGGACCCTGCCCGGCCAGACCCCTGGTCATCTCCCTGTGCTTGTCCAGCCTCCCTGCAAGGCCCCTGCTTGACCCTGCTCACCTCCCACAAAAGGAAGCCATTTTCTGCTTGATCCTGAGACCTCTGCAGATATACGGTCCCGGGGTCCTCCCTGGCATCATCCCTTCCCCCGCTTCCCACGTCCTTTGGAGTAACAGCCTCTCCCCGCTGAATTGGAGCTGGGGCTTTCCCGTCACTCCGGTGGCCTGTCCCTCCTCTGTTGGAAAGGACCCTTTGATGTTATCCTGGTTCTTCCTGACCTAAACCTGCCGATTCTTGGGTGGGGGGTGAAGTGAGCCCCTCTGCTCTGCCCTTGCCACACCTTCCCCGTCCACATTGCCTTCCTCTCCTCCTCCTCCTCTCACTTCCACACCACCCGGAGGCTTCTGCCTCCTGCAGGAGGGCCGCCCAAGCCCCACAGCGGGAGGAGCGGCCGCCTGGGGGGTCAGGAGCACACACAGGCTCCTCAGCCCGGGCTCCCACCTCCTGCCCCCACGTTCCCCTCTGCCCCTTTCCTGGAAACAGCCTGCCTGGAAAACAAAGAAAGAAGAAGAAAACCAGATTTACCTTTTCTAAGGACCAAGAAAGAACATTAACCAGACACTTAGTACGTTGAGAAAAGCACCACCGCGTGGCCGCGCAAAGGCCGAGGGACCCAGGAGGCCCGTTACACGCCCTTCCCAGGACAACAGCGATGTTCCCGACCTCGGAGGTGGCAGCCACCTGTCAGGCCCACTGCCAAGAGGCAGGGCTGGGGAAGTGTCCCCAGGAAGCTGCTCCCAGGATGTGGACTCCGCCCTCACACGCCCGTCCTGTGCCTGCCAAGGCGGAGCTGGACCCCCAGCTGGCCTTTGCCCCAACATTTCTTCTGTATTTCAAAGTCATATCCAAATTATATGTCATCCGAGAAAGCTGAGGCCCAGTTTGTTCATATCTCTCTGGAAAATGCGCTAAGAGGGTCTTGCATTTTTGCATAAACAACTTTCCAGTCTGAAAATCTGACAGTGAATGTGGCACATTCACCCAGACGCAGGCCAGGGGCGGCCTGGTGAGCAGGTGTCTCAGCCACAAGGAATCGCCTTAGAACCCTGCAGAGGCATCTCAGGAGCGCCTGAGCCTGTGGCGGCGGGTGACGCACCGCGGCGCTGCGCACAGACCCGAGCGACCCGAGACCGTTTGCTTCCAACTGCCGCTTTCACCGCTGAGGGAGACGGCAGATCTGCGACCAAAGGATCCTGCGACCAAAGGACCCTGCGACGCTTAGAAAGGGAGTCCCCTGGCCACGCGGCAGGGACACTGCCCCGCCAAGAGGGGAGAGGAGTTTGAAAGGAGAAATGTGTACTTAGGACACGTGTGTTGGTTGTAGGAATAAACAAATTCTCAAATCTCAGACAGCAATTACATAAACAACTTTCCTGCCTAACTGACTTCCCCACAGTTTACACTTAGAGTTTCTTTGAGGGATAACAAACGATTTAGTGTCTTTTCAACTTTGCAGATAATTTCAAAAGATGACTGACACGCAGGTGATCGTGTCCGCTGATGCGGGTGGGGCTGCCAGAGGCACCCTCCCTCGGCCCTCACCAACCGACAGCCCTGCGTCACGTTTGCTGGCCACTGTGCAGGCCTGTGGGATCCAGGAAGTGACCTACACGGACAGGCCACGTGTACACTCTGGCCGAGAGTCCCTGCTACCCCGACAGCAGCCGGGGCACCAGCTGCTGGCCACGCAGGTCACCGGCCTGCCCCCAGCCACCGTGTGAGGGACCCCGACCGGGAAACACTCAGCTGGGCCCGGACGACACCCGAAACCCTGAGAGACCGTGATAAATCGCTGTTTTAAGCCACCAC
This sequence comes from Avahi laniger, assembly GCA_963575035.1. Classification (NCBI taxonomy): domain Eukaryota; kingdom Metazoa; phylum Chordata; class Mammalia; order Primates; family Indriidae; genus Avahi; species Avahi laniger. Next base: position 29,917 of record CAUYSK010013655.1, on the reverse strand, counting down.
GACTGGAGGCAGTTTGCTAAGCAAAAATAAATAACTGCAACAGGTTTTAACTCATCATTGTGCACTCAAAACGTCTGAAGTAATGAAGCTATATTAAAAATGAAATAAATCAAAATAAAAGCCTACTTTCTTTGTTTAAAAAAACACTCTCCCCGCTGGCCCCCCAAGAAAGCCTGCCGTGAGCACAGCTGCTGGGAGTGGGCGGGATCCAAAGCAGCGACGCTGCGGGCGGCCAGCGCGGCCTGCACTAAATGAAAACAATAGGACACCGAGTCCTGCATGCTCTGATCTGTGCCGTGTGGTTTGGATCTATTTCTTTTCCTCCACAAAGAAATAAATCAAGGCTCTGCAACAAATTATGTCAGCAAATTCCCTGGTAGGGACAAAAATGTATTTTACAGGGGCGTTACAAGTTGTGCTGACATCTCCAATTTAGGAATTTACAAAGCTTTCAAGGTGCACGTCCCGATGTTCACGGCCCGTGCTGCAGGTTTGGGCCTGGGGAGCAGCGCTCTGTCACTGCGAGCCCTGCGCTGCCCGGCCTGGACGTCGTCCTCCTGGAGAGCCGGGAGAACATGCGGCCACCTTGCCCGCCACATGGTATTCCTTCTGGTGACAGCTACACGCAGCACCTGGTGTACAAAGACCCCAAAGTGCGCCATCCCAGTTGGGAAGTCAAGATCCAAACACGTGACGACATGAGCAGCAGGAAATGTGCAGAGAGCCCGCGTGGGGGCCGCCGAGGAAGCGACATGGGAATGTCCAGTTCACAGGAGGGAGACAGAGCTTGCCGGGCAGGCTGGTAAGGGGGAGGGGAGGCACCTGGGGACAAACAGCAGGAGCGAGGGGGGTGGGAGGACAGCGCGAGAGTGGAGGGCAGAGGGCCAGCGGGGGCGGGCCTGCAGGGCAGAGCTGCAGCGAGAAGACACGGCACGCGCGAGCAGCAGCGTGGGAGCAGCTGGCAGGCCACCCTCGGGAGCAGTCCTGCCCGAGGTCATGCGAGGCACTAATGACAGGTGCCCAGGCTCTGGGCTGAGCCCACGATGTGTCACGACAAGCCTAGACAGGGTGGGCATCATCTTAGTCACCCCAGCTGACACGAGAAACCGAAACAAAGCGATTTCCTCAAGCTCACACACCCACCAACGCGAAGATCCGCGGCTCAAAGCCGCATCCTCCCACCCCAAAGCTCGCGCATCTCTGAGCAGCCGTGGAGGGGAAGGAAATGCTGCCCGTTACTCTGAAAATCGGCGAGGAACGAGAGCAGGGGGCGTCACGGCGATGCCCAGTTTTCCCTCTGGATGGAATTGGGAGCATCAGGCCCAGAGACACATTTCCGGGTTGCTGACTTATTCCTACACGGAAGAAAAGTTAGAGAAACTCGTAGAAACCGGCCTAATGGGGAAGGAGATCGGCTTCCCTTGCAGGGCCACAGACTGCGAGGACATCGAGGCCGTGCCACTGACGGTCCCGGACAGTCTGGACGTGACTCTAGAGTCGCGTCAGCCGCGTGCTCGGGGCTTGTCCAGTGTCCTTGTCCGTAAAATGAGGGTGCGATTTGGAAAGGATGGAGCTCAGGCGCACACAAAGCGCACACCTCACACAGTGTGGGGGACGCACAACGGCTTCGTAGTATTGTCTTCATCATCATCATCATCATCACCGCCACCAGAACACGCACGCGGTGTCTTTAGGGAGGCAACGGAGAACTCGAGGCCTGGAAACTGACCTGTGCGTCTCGTCACTAGCGTTCACGGAGCTCTCTGGGGACCAACGATGGATATGCATGGGCAAGTGAGAGCCCTGCTACAGGGCTGGAGGAGAACACTGAGGGGAAAGACCACAGCGAGATAATATCTTAAAAAATGGACAGCCAGACTCAGAGAGAGAATGGAGTTGGGAAACGCAGCAAGCACTGTGCTCATACGTCCTTGTCACCGAGGAGTCAGCGACTGTGCCCCACACCCCACACCCCACACTGTAGCCTGAGCCGCTGCTGCCTTCAGCTGCAGCATTGGCGGGCAGAGACGCAGAAATCTCAGTGGGCAGAGACACAGAGATCATGGTGGGCAGAGATGCAGAGATACAGAGACGGCAGTGGGCAGAGACACAGAGATGCAGAGATGGAGGTGGGCAGAGACACAGAGACACAGAGACACAGAGATGGAGATGGGCAGAGACACAGAGACACAGAGATGGAGGTGGGCAGAGACACAGAGACACAGAGATGGAGATGGGCAGAGACACAGAGACACAGATATGGAGGTGGGCAGAGACACAGAGACACAGAGATGGAGGTGGGCAGAGACACAGAGACACAGAGACACAGAGATGGAGATGGGCAGAGACACAGAGATGGAGGTGAGCAGAGACACAGAGACACAGAGATGGAGATGGGCAGAGACACAGAGACACAGATATGGAGGTGGGCAGAGACACAGAGACACAGAGACACAGAGATGGAGGTGGGCAGAGACACAGAGACACAGAGACACAGAGATGGAGGTGGGCAGAGACACAGAGACACAGAGATGGAAGCGAGCAGAGACTTGGCTGCTCTCTCGGGCAGTTTGCCTCCTGTGCCCAGGGCTCAGTTTCCCAGCAGGCTCTGTGTGTCAGGCTTAGGTCCATCCCTGGAGTCCCTGGAGTCGATGGCCTCTGCGGACAGTGCTCCTTGCACAGGGGCCCAGGAGGTGGCATCCACACTCCATGACGTCTGGTAGCGTCGTCCTCCCCGCCCCTCTCCTTGCCAGGTGCTGGAGCAGGGGCCACCACCCCAGTCTTTCGGAGACTTCCTGGGGTGACCTTCAGTGGTAAGTCCAGGCCAGCGCCGGGCACTGTGGAAGGTCAGTCACGCTGAGTCTCAGCTCAGGATGTGGTCGCCCCGTACTCCTCAGTGGTCAGGGCGCCCTGGGCTGCCTCTGAGATTAGGGTGGGGGAGGGGAGAAACCAGGACACCCGAGAAAGGAGCAGGGCTGTTGGGCCCATACGCAAGGCGCGGGGTATGTAAGCGGCTGCCCGGGGGAGGAACGGCTTTATTCTCAGTGAGCCAGGGGGAAACCGTGGCCAGAGAGTCCGCGTGGGAGGCCGCCAGCCACCCAGTGTGGACCAGGTGCTGCCGGGCTGGCCGCCCAGTGCACCGCGAGCTGAGACGAGAGACACAGGCTTCTGCCACTTCCAGAGGAAACATCTGGCCAGAAAGCCTAATTTGATCCAAAAACTAAAGAGCGGGCGGCGGGGGAGGAGGGAACCCCTGGGAGGGGCGTGTCGGGAGAATCTAGGAAGGAGCAAAGCAGCCTAGGAAAGAGCATCACAACTGCAGCCTCAGCTTCCGGAATGTTCTCGGGGATGCAGGAGGGCTCCAGCGTTCTCTCCTCCTGACGTCTTCTGGCAGCTGGACCCCAGAGCCCCTCCGGAACGCAGAAGCGGCAGCGCCAGCTCGAGCCTGCGGGCACCGCGGCTCGCCGTCCTGGTCCCAGCCCCTGCTCTGAAGAATTCACTGTGACCTGTGACCCTCCTCCTCACCACGCCCAGAGCTTTGGACTAGGAGGATGAGAGGGGCTTTCAGATTTGGAGTTGGCTGCGTGAAGACGGCCCCTCTGAAACATTTTCTTCGAGGTTCCAAACCGAAGCATCCGACTCTGACCGCAGCATCCTGGAAGCAGCTCATTATTATGAAAACTTGTAAAGAAAAGGGAGAAACCAACGAAACAGTGGCCAGAGTTCAGCCCGGGAGGAAGTGTATGGAAACAATAAGGGTGGTCGTTTAGGAGGCAGAAAGGTAAGAAATGGAATTTTATTTCTACCCAGGTATCACATACCTGTCCGTGTACGCAACGATGAGATAAGCTGGTTGTGTAATGAAACAGAGTTACCAAGAACAGAAAAGGACTCATTGCGGCAACTGTCCCTGGCATTCGCCGCGGGAAGAATAGCACCGTGTAGATATTTCCTGATCATCTTCATCGTCCCAGTGCTCCCGTAACCAACTCTCAGTCAGTTTCCAGACAGGGAACATGCTATTTTGCTTCATGTCAGATATAGAGAATGGTAAGAAAAAAAAAAGCAAAAAGACAGTGAATTGTTCTGCAGGAGACCTGCTCGGTTGCCGGAACACGGAGCACAGCTCTTGCCCGAGAGCACCGAGGGCCACGGAACGGCGCTCGGCAGCTCTGAAATCCACTTCCAGTGGCATCTGTTTTCCTCAGACTGACTCAAAAATCCCGCAACACTGTTCCCTGTGGGCAGGATGGACTTTGCCCAATGGACGGGTCAGCCCGCAGAGCGAGGACAGCAGAGAGGCCCCCTCACCTGTTCTCCCGGGAGCCGCAGCGACTCTGACCCAGGGAGCAGACAGGCTGACGGAGGACAGCGCAGCCCCGGGGCGCCAGCCATCGCTCTGGCGACAGACACTGGGGGAGAGGAGATATGCAAATAATTTCAGCCTCTTCTGCAGAAACCGAAAGACTCATCCTGACAACAGGACCCAAGGAGAAGGACTTGTTACCTGTGCATTTAATTACACACGTATGACAGTGATCTTTAACTTTACTAAAATGTCTGTTTATCTACCAGGAAAGAAATCTGAAAGCCACACATCCTTCTCATGTTGGGAACCTCCAGTTGAGTGATTCTGGTGTTAGATCATCCCACGAACAGAGCCTGTCTGAAGCCGCCTCCCCGACCCTGTGCAGGCAGCCTCGCCCAGGTCCCCAGGGGGACAGACGGCAGAGCACAGGGCCGGGGCCCCACGGAGCCCTGGCATGCCAGTGACCCAGATTCAGGGCCGGCCTTTCCCTCTGTCTGCCGGGAACAGCCCCGCTGACTTATAAAGCTGCTACAGAAATGAAAACGGTGACGTGTGCCCACGGCGAGGACACAGCCGCAGGCTGGTGTTACTGGCAGCCGTGGCAGGCGGCGGCGAGTGGGGTTTGGGATGGAAAGGCGGCCTTGCTCGTCTCTGTGCTGGGTTTAAAACTTACAAAGCACCTTCCCCTCCACCCCCAAAATAAACCGGGTTAGTTTTCTGCGCCCGGAGGACAGATTTCCCAATGGTGCTTCTGAACCGCCTGCCCACGGTGCTCAGGTGCAAGTTCTCCTGGGGGTCCCGAGATCTTGCAGTTCTGAGCCCCTCTCAGGGGCAGTTGCTCCCGCCCAGGAGGCACTCGGGGCAGGAAGGATCTAGAAGGCCTCAGGCAAGTGCAGGTGGTTTGTAGCTCTAAGCCTCCCTGTCCACCAGCCCCTAGAATTTCAGACAGCTGGGTGTGGCCAGGAGTCGGGGTGACGCCAATTCCGCAGGGCTGGGAGGAAAGGGAAGATGCTGCCAGAGAGCCCCCAGCACGCCCGGCCCCAGGTGACCCCGCACCAGGGCCGCGGGGGACCCCTGCTTGGCGTGTTGACTATGTCTGTGGCGGGGAGATCTCACACATCTGGGTTGCCGGGCCGGGCCTCCTCCCCGGTCACAGCGACCCCCACCCCAGGCCTCACCCCAGCAGCCTCCGCCCATGGGCCCAATATCCTGCGTCTCTTCTGCCCTGGAGCCTCTCCCTTGGCCTGCCCCCTCGCCTTCCCTCGCTCCATCTTCTCTTTCTTCGTTTACCCACCTTCTCACTCTACGCCCCAAAGAGAAGCATCGTAAGAAGTAAAAAGGAATCTACTTATTGCACAGACTCCACCCTCCCTGCATCAGATCCCCAGATCCCCTGGTCCCCTCTGAACGCTGGGGGAGCCCTGGGGGCCGAGCGCTGCCCTCAGCGACACAGCAGCGTCCAGTTAACGCTGGTTCCAAATTAACCTTCAGCTGAGGTTGATCATTTTAAACATTTTAAAATTTGGGACCTGATGGGCAACATCCTGCTAGGACGCGCAGTGAGCCGGCTGTCTGGTAGCGAGGCTGGCACCGTCCAGCCCTGCCCGGCCGCCGCTCGTGCCTCCACTGTAGACACGCGCTTTCCTCATCCGCAGCAATGCCCTGAATCCACACAGAGACCCTTCAAATACTCGGGCTGCGGCGTTCGTTTCCACGTCCAATGGCCCCGTGTTAAATCTGCCGAGTTGCCCCATCTGTGTCCCGGGATTTTTCCACCCCACATTGCAACAGCTGCCCACGGTGCGTCCCGCGTCACGGCCAGCGTGCGGGACTTCAGGAGCCGCCATTCCCGCCCACGCCTAGTGGGCTGCGGGCTGGGAAACCAGAGAGCCCTGCTTATCAGAACTGCCCCTAAAATGGGAGTCGGCATCGCTGGACGTGCACCTGAGCGTCTCCCCTGGGAGACACAGGCCAGCGTCGGGTGCAGGCTCTGCAGTAGCTATTTCGGCTCACGGCCTCTCTGTGTTCATTTCCTCTTTCTCAGGCGGTTGATATTATTAGATAAGAGACCTCCAGGTAAGGGAGGGCTGAGAAGGTTTCAGATGTTTAATGAGAAGACATGATGCGAGGTCATCGCCAGCGCCTCCAGCATTGCCATACGAAGGGAGCCATGGTATTTTTAAATCACACAAATACATTAACCCACAACACAGCGGAACTGACTGCCGCCTGTTTGTCACTTTCACTTGGAAGATGATACCATCACAAGAACCAGTTCCGATGCTACAGCATGAAGCGCTTCCCTGACTCAGGCCCTAAGTACATCCAGGGACACATGTTCCCAGAGCACCTGTCCATTGCCCGGTGCCGGCTCCAGGCCTGCCCAGAGACCCCTGCTCCGTCACCCCCAGTAGTTGGCACCTGGCTCTCCCCCCCAGCCCGGCCCCCCTCTCCTCACCTGCCACCTCCCCAGGTAGTCAGCCCCCCGCCGAGCCTCACCAGGCTGGCACCCCTTGCTCTGCAGCAGCCGCGGCCCCTGAGCGCACAGACGCTAAGGGAGAGAGACGTGTTAAATCTGGGTTTGTAGGATCCGCGCCGCTTCTTCGTGGTTATAAACTGCAGGGGGCTATGGTTTATAGATTCTCCGCAAATGTTCCTATAGTTCCTTCCCAAGTGCCAGTCCAAAGTGACCTGCGGGTCGGATTTAATGTCTGTGAGAAAGAGCACAGACTCTGGAATCAGTCAAACTGGACTCAGGTCCCCGACTGGCCCATCCCGATGGCGTGACTCGGTCTCCCTAGCGCGTCACAGTAGCAGCACACCTGCTAGGGTCGCTGCCAGGATTGCCTACGACGACACGTGTGAGTCTAGAACGGTGTGTGGCATGAAACTGACTCAAGAGAAGTCAACGTTTCTCCTCTCTCCTTGGTGTAACTAAAGTCACCTAAATAAATACATGTCCAATCCCTGTATGACTTGGTAATGCAAACTTTCCCAATATTCTTTCCCCATCGAAGCATAAACCGGTTATTAAGACGGGAGAAATACAACATTTTCTAAATTCCAAGGCAAAACAAAAACTTACCAATGTAAGAAGGGCCTTTTAGTCACACAGACCGGCAGCCACAGAGTTTTCCTCTTAAATTTCAGCCTTCTCCAGTCTTCAGAGTTTCTCCCCGCCAGCCGCGGGCTGAAGGACGGATGGTGCGTGCTCCCGAGGAGGTCCTCCACCCGCGCCCGACGCCCGCTCCCCGGCAGCGCTCGGGTCCTTCCCCGCACAGGTGGTGTGGGAGCTGCCTCACCACAGGTCTGACTCCTGCGACACGCTGCAGATCACACAAAGTGGCAAACAAGGTGGAGGAAGGAAGGCGGCTTATGTAACTAGGTCACTTGATAATTTCAATTTTAGATGCAAATGTTTTTTGTTTCAGAATTATTGGTCTGTGGAATATTTCTTGATTCTTCTTGGAAATTACAAACTAATTAGAATGATTATAAAGTTCTCTGAAAAGCTCCCCAGGTTTTTTTTTTTTTAAGAATAGAAAATCTGAAAAGACCATATGACTTTTGCTGTAGGGATGAAGATAAAATGCGCAGAGAGTCAGCACCTTGCAAACGCCATCTCGGGTGCACACTCGGCAGCCACGAGAGGTGGCACAGCCTAAGCGTGAAAGAGAAACACCACCCTCGAAGCGCTCACGCCGCTTTGTTAGCCGTTCTCTGAGACACGTGGCCATGTGTCACACTTGGCCTCCTTGGGGACAGCAGGAACCTGCGCCCCATCTTCCCGGAGTAACTGCCAGGTCCAGTTCAGGAGGAACCCTGGAGCTTACGGGGACACCAGCATCTCCTCCTCCGCCAGGGCCCACGACAAGCACTGGTCGGACTACAAAGCCCCGAGGAACGTCCCGAACTGCCCCCCAGAGGGAACGTCGGTGACTCCTGCTAGGCGCGAGGTGAGATGGCTCACCTCTGGACTCTCCAACTTGCTCCTTCCTTTCTCATGTGACTGTAAATAGAGCTGCTGACGTGAAATATGCTTCCGTAACACTATGTAGAAAGTTTATCTCATCTAATCCTGACAATCGATTTTGGTAAAATGGATATCATTACCCTCACTTTAGAGATAAAAAGAAACCAGCACATAAAGAAGTCCAGTGTTTTGCCCACGAGGACGCCAACCGGGGGCGGTGGATTCAGAACTCAAGGCCCTGCCTTGTAGGTCCTTGCCCTGCGACTCGTCACTCCCTTGAGCACCCGCCGCGTGTGGGCTCCGCTCCAGGCGCCCGGGAGACGGCAGAGGATAAAGCAGGCAGAGTTCCCGGCTCATGGGTTTACCGTGCAGTCACACACAGCGAGCAAACAGTGGCCCGCGTGGCCATGGTGGCCAGTGCCACGGAGGGAAGTCGAGCGGGGTGAGCGTCGGAATTGCTGGGGCAGGTGCGGCTTTAGCTAGGGTGGACGGGGACAGTTCCACTGAGAATGGGACATTTAATAGAGCCTCGAGAGAGGGTGGGAGGGAGCCACATGCTCACCTGGGAAGAGCCGCCCGGCATGAGGGACCAGCAGAGTCCAGGACGCGACACCTGCGCAGGACAGGGGCCAGCGAGGCGAGCGGGCAGGGTGGAGGCGAGTCAGGGGGGCCGGGCCCAGTCCTGGGGCCTCAAGGCCCACAGACGGCAGCGACTCTACCTTCTGCTCCCGGGGAGGGGAGAGCGACGGGGAGGGTCGTGTGACAGCACCTGACGCACATGTGACGTACACCTCCACACCCGGCGGAGGTGTTGCAAGTGGACGCACAGGAACCCAGGGGACTCAGGAAGGCCGTCCAGGTAAGACACGGTGCGCACATTCTGGAAATAAGGACAACAGCACTGACTGGCAGACGGGGTACAGGTTGAGAAAAAGCAGCAGGAAGGCCGCGGCTGAGGCCTCCTGGGCGTGGAGAGGACGGGGTTCACCCACGCGGGGCGCCGGTGCCGGGGAAGCGGGGTGGGGGTGGGGGCCAGGAAGCCAGTTAGGGGCCCGAGGACTTGGAGCCCCTGTCGGAATAGCCCGGGGCAGGTGTCCAGGGTGCCGTGGCTCAGTGGCTCGTTGGAACGTGGAGCTCTGAGCGGAGCTCTGGACTGGAGACGTGTGCTTAGGACCGTGGGCTCGCCGGTGAGTGAGATCTCTGGCGGTGGCCCGCATGGACGAGAGACGGGTTTCAGGAAAAGCGAGACTCTACCACGTCCGCACGGCAACACAAAGCAGACCCCGGGCACGGCAGCAGGGACGTGGCTGCGGTCTCAGCACGTCTGTGAGGAGTGGTGTGGGAACCCGCCGGGAAGGGCACGCAGGGGAGAGAACACGCACACGTATGCCCGGGAGTCCGCGCTGGGGGCGCAGAGAGCTGGGCAGTAGCCAGCGGTGACGCTGGAGTGAGAAACAGAATCTTGCTGAAGACGGGAGGAATGAGGCACGTGCACGTCGGCGAGGAAAGCCCCGCAGGGAGGAAAGCGCTGACGCTGCAGGAAAAGAAGGGAGAAGTGCTGAGTGAGCCGTGGAGGCCGCGCGGGCCGGGGAGGCGGAGTCCTTGGGCACAGGCCGGGTTCTCCTGCGCTCTCAGCAGAGTGGGAAACCAGGTCATCGGCTGAGGGTGGCGGCGGAAAATGAGGCGTCAGAGCCCTAAGAGGAGAGCAGGGACAGGAGCTGCCGTCTGGGGAGGGAAGGGCAGTGGGGAGGGGGCCGTGAAGCAGCTGCCACGACCATTTCTGCCTTCCTTTACGCACACTCAGTCACGTCGCCGCAGTGGCCAAGGAGGAGGAGACGGGATTCCACCGGTGCTGCGGTTTGGCCGGCTGAGTGAGACGGAGGAGGCCGGGCCAGGACGCGGTGCGGTGCTACACGCGCTTCCCTCCGGGGTCACTCCGCCCCAGGACGCTCTGGTGGCAGCACAGAGCAGACTAGTCTAAAAGCAGCAGACACGAGGTTTGTCCAGCCGGCAGCCGTGTCCCTCGTGTCCCGACGGGATGGAGCTGTCCTTGACGTCAACTGCAGATCTAAGAACATTGTTAGTCACAACCCTTGCTTCCTTTCAGAGCTGACGGTGCTTCTAACACCCAGAACTTATTTAAATCTCCTTGCACTCAGGAGGTCCCCTCCAGCCTCTCTCAGTAAACCAGTCCAGGGCAGGTGTTTATGTTCACACACGTGTGCGTGGACACACGGTGCTCACGTCACAGTCGTGTGTCCACCTCTATTCTGACCTTGACAGTGACCTGCACGCACCAAAACCACCTCTCCCGCCCAGACCTCGGTTCCGACTCAGCCCGCTAGTCACCTTTCTTTCCGTAATTTCCTTCTTCAGCCACAACCAATGTGGCCTCCACTAGTCCTCAGGATCTTTACCCATGTGATCGGTCTCCCCTCACCACGGCTGCCCTCCTGAGCAGCCGCCCCTCACGTCGCTCTGGCTCTAACACCCCACTCCAGTCTGCCTTCGAGCCCCCCCCACACACACAAAGACATGCTTCTCAACCCACCTGAGTTCTGATACCTGTGTCCAGGGTACACAGCCACAGCTCCCTGGGCACTGAAACATTAATTTAAACACAAGCAGCTGTAAACAGATCTGCTGTCCACAGTTGTGCAGGATGTGCACTGCACAACTCTAAGGAGCACCATTCAGAGTCTGTGGAGTTTGGGGACCCTCCAGCTCTGACCATAGTTTCTCTGCTGTCTCCCCAACTCTTTTCAGATATTTATTAGCATATTAACACTTATGAAACAATGTCCATTAAGTATTATTTTTTGCTTATGTGCTTATTTTGTCAGTGCTTATCAAGTGTCTGCTTTGTACTCAAATATGAGCCTTTCATCAGGATTTATAAAAATTCTGCACTTTGATTTTTCCAAGTCCAGATTCCCATTCAAAATTTATTCCCTAGAATCAAAATGTTTTCTGGGACGATGACCTTTGGTTTGGGGACATTTTATTGGACACATAAATGCAAGAGAAGTGACTTTCTTCCAGGCGCACTTACACTAGGCACTCCCCGAAATGTCATTACTTATGTGCTTTCTCTGACGCAGCCTGGAAGCAAAGCCTGTTCTCTGCTCACAGATGCTTCTGTCTCTGTTCTTCTCCGGCGGACTCTCCACTCACCTCCTGGGGGCTCGTGGTTTTAACCAAGCAGGCCCTGAGCCTGTGGGCTGTCACCAGCCTGGGTGGGAGTGCCCGCCGCCCCCACATCCTCTGTGCCCTCCTCTCCCGACGTGCCTGGCTAGTGGGGGCCACACCCTCCACCCCAGCTCCTCTAGGTCTGCACCGAGCCCATGTCATTCGCTGGGCAAATCTAGGAGGATGACGGCCGTTCTCCCTGCAGTGTCGTAAGATGCCAACCACTGGCACATTCGCTTTCTGATTTTGGACAGCAAAGGTGCACCTTCCGTAAGCAGCATGGAGACAGCCTGCTTACGCCGGACACAGGGAAGACGGCTGGCTCAGGGCACTGCATTTGCACAGCAAAAGCCTGAGAGCAGGAAGCAACTGAAATACCCTGCGTGGCCGCTGTGCCTTCAGCCCGGGCGTGGCCCGTGGGGGAGGGCAAGGCCCAGGAGCAGCCCCTGCCTTGTCGAGGGAGTGAGTACGTGAAGACTGCAGACCAGAACGACAGTAGACTCGCCGTGTCCCCAGTTTCCATTCTCTCTCCTTCCGCAGCGAGAGAGCTTGTGCGGGACACATGGGCACCTGGGAAAAGGCCCCGCGTCTTCATTCCAGCGTCCTGTGCACGAAGCCATGTGAGGGACCTCAGGCCAGAGAGATTTCCACCCTGTATTCCAGGGCAGTTCAGAGTCGCCCGGCCCGTGCTCTCCACTCTCTCTGGCTGACCGTCCTTCCTACGGGCTGGAACAACACCAGCTTCTCAACCACAAAGACGAGCTGTGTCCCAGGGACAGAGGTCGGCCACGTGAGGACCCGTGGAGCAGAGGTGTCCTGTGGCCCTGGAGGGCAAACCCCAGGGCTCTACAGGGAGAAAAGCCAGTTTCAGCTTACGGCCTTTCCTGTTCTGTGAAGGACAACGCGGTGCTAGCCGACACAGGCGCAAGACACTCAGGACAGCTGAGAGCAACCACAGGGGTTCCCGGGACATGAGCGACCGTGGGTTGGACCGCAGCGATGACCGTGGCTGGAGTCTGAGAGAACCCGTGGAAGACTGGCAAGGAAACACACCACAGCCACGCGCAAGCTTCCTCCTCAAGGACGCTGCACACACAGGGACAGGAGGAGGAGGAGCCCGGGACGAACGGTGTCAGCAGAGGGCAGGTGGAGGAAAACCCCAGGGGTGCAGGGAGCAGTGAGGAGGTGGTCTGGCGAGGTTCCTGCCTGGGACAGGACAGGAATGAGGACCTTAGACTTGGGGCACACTGTGCACCTCCCCGTAAAGAAAGCTCCTTCCAGCTGTGGGAATGGTGCGCCCCAGTCCCCCGCCTCTGCCCTCACGGTGGCTCAGCCCAGCCTCGAGGGGCAGGGTAGGGGAGCTGAGCTCTGGGGTCGAGTGTTGGCAGGTGAAGGGGAGTTTAGCACCAAGGTGCGTGGGGGAGAATGTTCCAGGCTTGAGGGAACTGCAGGAGCACAGCCCCGAGGCCACAGGGACCAGATGAGGCATCACAGGACTCTGCCGTCTGCGTCTGCCTGGAGCACGCTGGGGCTCAGGGTATTACATTTCCTGTATATGAGAGGAATACACGTATTTCCTTTAACTATTATGTAGGGGAAACATGAAATAGAAGGTATTAGGTATTGGACTGCATCAAACTTTCAAGTGAAATCTTTTCACTCTTTAAGTCAAACACTGAGTTGCCCGCAAGCACGACTTTTATGTGTGATCACGGCATCTCCTACAGACCTCTCGGAGCCCACGTCTGAGGCCAGGGCCCAAGGAGGACGGAGAGCAGGGAAGGACCCCCGAGTCCCAGGCGACGGGTTTGTCCTGAGTTCCAAGAAGAAAGCCGTGAAGAAACACGCAGGCTAGTCGCGACTAGACACCTGGAAGTACCAGGGACGTGTCGTCCAGTGAATGCTTTCGCGGGTGTCTGGGAAAGAGCGTGGTGGCCCCCGACACGCCATCCCTGCAGCCCCGTCTGCGTTAGACCGCTCGTGTCCTGGTGCTGCAGGGGACGCGCCCGCCGCAGACCGCAGACCTCCGCGTCCACAAACGCCCCCTGACGTCGCAAAGCACGTGGAAAAGACACTTCGGATCCCGCTGGACAAAATGCGAATGTGGCTGACGGCCCTTCTCTTTAGGTGGAGGCTTTGCTGATGGAATTGCATCGTACCGTCAGGATTGGTAAAATCATACTTTCGGTGAAAAGTATGATTTTCATACTGATTAATGAAATGCCATGGGATCATGCTATCAGTCTTGTACAGGTCAGAACTATTCTAGATCAATGACTTGGAAGAGAAAGGGAAAGGCTTATCAAACTTGGCTCCACTGTTAGATCTGCGATAGATACCTGATACTACAGGTAATGCTCAGGATTCCACATGATTTTATGCAGCTGGAATTCTGAGCTGGAAGCAACAAGATAACAGAGATAAGAAAATTTCCCCCAGGCGCGGTGGCTCACACCTGTAATCCCAGCACTCTGGGAGGCTGAGGCAGGAGGATGGCTTGAGCCCAGGAGTTCAACATCAGCCTGGGAAACATAGCAAGACCCTGTGTCTACAAAAAATAAATCTAAAAGTTAGCCTGGGACAGCGCACACGCCTGTAGTCCCAGCAGCTCAGGAGGCTAAGGAGGGAGGATCACTTAAGGCCAAGAGTTTGAGGCTGCTGTGAGCCGTGATCTCACCACTGCACTCCAGCTTGGGCAACAGAGATCCTGTCTCTGATTAAATAAATAAATGAATAAATAAGGAAATTCCAGACATGAAGATCGGAAGGAATCTGTCTGGAATGGTGTTGTCCAGTAGGAATAGAACATGAGCCATGCATGTAATTTTAAATTTTCTAGTAGCCACATTGAAAAGGTAAAAAGAAACTGAGGAAATGAATTTTCAAAGTATTTTTATTTTAACTCAACATATCCAAAATATAATACTTTCAACACGTAATCAGTATAGAAATTAGCCACAAGATATTTTACCTTTTTTGTACTAGGCCTTCCAGATTGGGTATGTATTTTACATTTAGAGCACATCTCCATTTAGGCTCGTCTCATGAGTGCTCCGTCACCGCATGCGACTGGAAACTACCATATCCAAGAAAGTGGGATAGGTAGTTACCAGCTGAGTATCGTGGATGACAAGTTTGACACAAGCCACTGTAATAGACAACCCCGTCTTGGGCAGTGCTGGGAGTGTGGAGTGTTGATGACCTACTGCCAAATCAACACTGCGTGAGCCACAACCCCAACACCTCCATGTGTGCAACCCTGCCCGCTAGGCCCCAGGCGGGCTGGGTGGCTCTACCAGCTGGGCCAGACACCGTCAAGCACCCGTGTTCCGTGGGCAGGTCGGCCAGCGCGAGCTGCTGCAGAATGCACGCAGCTGTCCCAGGCGCTCTCTCTTCATCACGATGGAGCCCGATGTCCAGCAGAGACCTCCCTGGCTAGCCTGGAGCCAGCACACCCTCACCTGTGCCGTGTTCCACTGACCACCGCAAGTCCCAGGCCAAGGTGGCGCCTGGGGTGGGGAAGCAGCTCCACCTCCCAATGGGAAGAGCTGGGAAATCCCCCTGAAGGGTGGGGACCCAGGGAGCCGAGTCACGGCAACCCTTGGTGCCTCCAGGGGGAGGGTCCAGGTATGGAGGCAAAGGTCCCACGGATTCCTGCGCTGATCAGACGGGATGATGAGTGGATCCTCCACGTCTTGGACACAATGTAAACGACGCTCAGGCACGCAACCTGAATAGTCGAGCATTTGGGGCCATGCCCCTTTATAAAGAATCACAAGCACTGGGGGTGCTTAGTCCCCAAATGAGAAAATTAGGGAACAACATCAAAGCTGTCTTCAGACCGTGAAGAGCTACCACGTGGAAGAAAACAGCCCTCTCAGTTCCCCTATTTCCTTGTCATGCACCGCACCAGGAACTATGCTGGGTGCAGAGACAAGAGTAGGAGGAGGGAAGTTTCAGTAGATTTCAGCTCATCCGAAGGAGAACTTTCTAGCAAATGAAACAATCATCACCATGCAGTATTTCACCTGCCCCGGGCAAGGTCTGACGTGGCAAGTCCTCGGCAGCGCTGGACCGGGGATTTCTTGCCCGGTTGTGCTCACAGATCTGCCAGCTCTCGCGCAGTGAGCTGGCCTTGCAGTGCGCCGGTTTGATTTGTGGGGAACCTGTCACGCCTCACATTACAGATGAGTTGAGACAAAATATCTAATCAGATACAGCCCCTATCTTACATCAGCCTGAGCTGCTGGGTGTTGCGTAACTACTTTGCTGCACTAAAGGGTAAGAAAGTACAGCCCGGTGGGTGACTGACGATCACGTGAGCCGGCGGCTGACCTGGGAGGAAGCAGAGCCTGTGGCTGCCTCGCTCCCGAAGTCCCCGAGTCTAACCACAGCCAGAGAACGCTGCGTGCCCTCAGGCCCCGGGAGAGCTGGGCTGATTAAGTGTCTCCTTTACACAGAGAAGTGACCTGCCCTTACCTAGGCTGCGAATAACAAGCAAACTACTAACACAGCAGAGTGGGAACTCGGGACTTCTGGCGCCAGGCTTCCGTGCAAAGTGCAACAGCATCGCACTGAGTTGTCCGTTTCCTGCAAGGGTTAGGGTTAGGGTTCCATGTCCGCGAAACCTGAAGGCAGGAGTGACGGAGATGCTGGGGGCAGAGGGGTGGCAACAGTGAGCATGGCGGGAGTGACAGGCAGCGAGAGAGGCCATGTCCCCGGAACACGGAACGTCATCTGTCTCAGGAGGAACAGGAGAAGCCCTGGGACAGACCTCGGTTCTCGGAAGGCAGGCGAGCATGGAACAAGTAGGCCACGGCAGAAAGTTGCAGCGGCTCGACCAGAGCTGTGGTTTGCTTCACGCTGAGTTTGCAGGGCCCTGGGAAGAAGGTGGGTGAGCTTGCATCAGAGCCTGGGGCACCCCTAGGAGAAAAGAAGCACCTTTTCTTTCTAGGTTCAACTTCACTGAAACTTGTCTGGCAGGTGGGAGGGTCTCAATCGAAGCCCACTGGTCAAAGACCCTCGGGAGCCCCCAGGGGAGATGAGCTCCAGAGGAAGGAGGACTCAGCAGGAACCAGGACTCCGGATCCCGGCTGAGCGAGGCTGGTCTCAGCACGAAGGAAACGGATCAGGAAGCCCCTCTCTCCCTTGTCAGGGCACCGGGCATCTGGGGATGACACTGAGCATGTGCGGGGCAGAGGATGCCCTTAGCTCGTGGTGGTGTCAGTTTCCTTTGAAAAGCCCCTTTGGTTTGCACAAGGTTCCAGACTGACCGCGGCAGGGCACCTTGTGGTCCCACCACAACACCTGCTCTCCCTGTGACTGATGGGGACAGTGACAGCAGAGAACATGCCACAGGCAGTCAAGCCAGGGATGCACCACAGCTCCGCTTCTCCACCCGCGACGCCTCTGGAAGCAGGATGAGCCCCTCTCGGCCAAGTCCCCAGGATTCCTGAAAAGTATGGGGCGGTGAGGGGCAGGCAGGTAGGGGACGGGGCAGCGGTAGGTACCGGGTAGATACCAGACATTCCGCCAATCCAGGCTGAAGAGTGATCCGAAAATTACTGTGAATACGAAAAGACACGACATGTTTATCCACCGGCTCATCAGGAGAAAAACGCCCAGCTGGTGGCACTCGCCGTGTTCTGTGGTGTAAATGTCCCACCACGGCCAACTTCGAGCAGCCAACCTCAGGCCACTGAAACAAGACTGCAAAGGGAGGCACGGCCACACCTGGCACAAGGCCGCGGCACGGGAGACTCTGGAAACAGCAGAGTGGAAGAAGCCAGGTACAAAGGAGCACCTTCCAGAGAGTTCCATTCACATTAAATTCCAGGGGAAACGGCATAAGTGACAGAAAAGAGATCAGTGGTGCCTGGAGCCGGCAGGGAGGGTTGGGGAGGGGCTGGCAGAAAAGGAGCCCAGGGAAATCGGGGGGAGGGAAGGAATGTGCTCATACAAATTTGCCAAAACTCATTGAAATTACCCTGACAATGGATGCATTTTGTTGCATGTAAATTATCTCAAAAAAGTTGATATTAAAGAATCTGTAACTCTTCTCCCAAGCCAGTAAAGATATCACTAGGTTGATTTCAGCGCTGGGACAGGGCAGCAGCGAGGTTTCACGCGCGAGCTTTCCAGGAGGCTTGCCGGGTGGGTGGGTCGGAGCACTTGGGAAGCGGGCCGCCTGCTGGTTTCCGCTGTTGTAGGTGTCCCTGGTGTGGCGCAGGGAACAACCAGTCAGGCTCCTCTGCTCAGCCCCCCTCGCCTCCCTCCCTGAACCTCGGCTCGGCCAGGCCGTGTCTGACCCCATGCTAAGGGCCGAGCCCTCTGTTACTGTCCTTAACCAAGTGCCGCAAACGAGGTGGTTTGAAACAACAGAAATTTATCTTCTCAGCGTTCGGGAGCCAGGAGTCTGCAATCAAGGTGGTGGCTCCTTCTGGAGCCCGAGGGGGACGCGCGTGTGCCCCTCCCAGCTCTGGTGGTGTCTGCCACCCTCGCATGCTTGCCGTGTGGACGCGGCACTCCAGCCTCTGCCTCCGTCTCCACCTAACCTTCCTCCTGCCTCTGTGTCCCCCTGTGTTTATGTGGCCTGCTCTACATTCAAGGCGATGTCACCTTGAGGCCCGTAACTTATCCTGTCTGCAAAGGCTGTTTCCCAGCAAGGTCATATGCTGAGGTTCCAGGTGGACAGGAATGTTGGGGAGACACTATTCAACCTACTATACTCCCCGAATTGTATCTACCTTCTAGATCCTTCGCTGGAACTCCAGACGCCAATGTCCCCGCTCAGAGCATCCAGAAGAATCTGAAATACCTGAAACCAAACTCGATTGTTCCTTCCCCAGACCTGCTCCTGCCCAAGTCATGTCGTCCCGGCAGTGGACACTCCTAGCTCCTTCTTGCAGTTCTCCTGAATTCCTTTCTGCACGTCAAATGCATCCTAGCACCCACTTAGCGGTCTCTTCAGGGTCTGGCATCTCTCCCGGACTTCACGCCTGGCCCTGCTCCCCACAGGGACCCTTGCCTTTCCCGCCCGGTCTCTTCTCCACGCGACAGAGACAACGAGACTTTCCTCATTACTCAGAGCTGTCCATACCTGTCCCAAAGTCCCCAGAAAGACACCTGCAGCCTCACCATGACACACAGGCACGTGGACGCCGCGCCCTCCCCACTCTCCTGCCTCCCGACGCTCTCCTGTCCTGTGCCCTGCACCAGTCGCCCTGGCAACCGCGCCTTTCCTGGCACTTGCGCAGCCTCCGGGTTCAGGGCCCGGGTTCTCTGTTTCTCTGCCGAGAATGCCTCCCCCAATAGCCGACAGGTGCATGCTGGCCCCGTTGGGGCTGACCGCCCTACTTAGAGTTCCCGGCCGCATCTCCACTGTGGCTCTAGTCTTGCTGTGTTTCCCCCTGGGCAGCACTGTCCCTGCCTGGTGCGTCTGTCCCTGTGCTGTTGCCAGGACACTCTGCCTGCCCTGCCCCCGCACCACCCCCGCTGGCATCAGGGCCTTGCAAACAGCAGGTGCTCAAGGAATGATTTTGAGTGAATGCATGAATGCAGTAGTGATTGACACGAAAACTCAAGAGGGTGGGCTTTTTATAAAGTTCATCTCATCTTCCGCCTCAATCTTGAACCCGATCTTGTGCCCGCCTTTAGCTGATGCACGGCCCGGGTGAGGCTGCAGCAATCTGGGGCAAACCAATTTTGTGATTTGTCATCTGAAAAGGGGAAGAGGTTTTGACTTGAAAGAGAAAAAACAGTAGATGGCCTTTATGTGGAACGCTTACGCGAAGCCCTGCCGGTGGCCGGGCAACTTCCCCTCCGGCGTCTCCCTGCTCTGGGCCCGCCGCACGAGTCGGCCGCCCTGCCCAAGACCACGGGGACATCACAGGCAGCGAGTCAGACACAGCTTTTCAGTCTGGCGAGACACGCAGAGATGCCCGCTGGCCGCTGCGCGACTGCACTTGAGGGAAATGTAGGGCGCCCACGCTAGACTGCGCTGTTTTCAAATTCCTTCCGACATTGAAATTCCCCACCGTGGTCACGCTATTGACGGGTGAAGCCTACGAAGTGGAATTGTATGAAAAATGGGACACAGAGGACACAGAGTGTAGTGCATGGGTGTCCTTGGGCAGGAGACACGAAACACAGGCTCTTTACTGAAACTGGGGTGATAGCTGGATTAGAGCACAGACTTGGAATCACATCACTGTTTGAGTCTTGACTGCTATGAACTAGATGATTTGTGTAAATTAATCTCCCGGGGCCTGAGCGTCCTCACGTGTGATATGAAGGGACGCGGCACCTGGGGGCTGTGCCCGTCACGCGGGGCAGGTGTGAGAGTGCGAGGCGCTGAGGGAGGAGGGTGTGGGTCACGCCGCAGTCGCGTTAGCCCGCCGGCACACAGGGCTGATTTTGGGTTGACCCGCTAAGATTGCAGAGAGGCCACGAAGCAACGAAGCCACGGTCCCAGCCTGTCACTGCTGACTTGCGGGGCGACACCTTTCGGGAACCGTCTCCTGGGGAAGCTGGCAGGAAGAGTCTTCACTCGGCGATGAGGTCTGCAGACTCGGTCGCTGGCCGGTGAGCGCTTTACATGGAGGAAGTGGGCGGCCGAGGAACGAGAAAAGGGGGAAAACGAAACAGCCACGAGAGGGTGGCGCCGCCTCTTCCTGCCACCCGGGGGAACCAGGGCCGGCGCAGGAGACCTCAGTTTCCAGTAACATTATGCTGGTTACTTGGCAGATCCTAAAAACCTCCTCTCTCGAGGGCAGGGAGGATCAGTCTTTGTTTGCTCTTCCCCGGAGGGAGACAAATCCGACCCCTGCTTCTCTCTGGGGGCTCAGAGAGGGGCACGGCCCACTCTGGTCCCCTGAATGGAGCCGTCCTGCTCATGCACGAGATCCCAGATTGCCAGCCGGACCCCGGCTTCCTGCTTTATGATTCCCTCCTTCCATCCGTCTGCCCCGGCTTATTCCTGGTGGGTGGGATTTGGCCGGACACACACGACCTCTGCCGTCACGTTCTCCTCCGGACCGAGGCCGCGGCTGACTTGGGGGCACTTGGCAACCTTGTCTGCCCAACCCTGGAGCTGGAGAGCTGCCATGCCCACGGCGCAGAGCCAGCCTGGTCCCCATAAACGGTGCCTCTGATCCACGGCTCTGTCTGCAGGACAGGGGGCGGCGGGCCTTACAGCCCAAGAGGCCCCACTCTGAGCTGCAGACAGGCGTGGTCTGCCCCCTTGGCCCACGGTTCTCGTGGTCCCCGGGCTCCTGGAGCGGAAGGTCCTTAGCTCTATCAAGGACATCAGTGGATAGTCCTCTATCAAGGGACTCCTGTTTCCTCACGCTGCCCACCCCAATAACACAACTTCTTACTAACAGGAAGGGGATTGTCTCTCTCTGGCCAAGGCTGCAGATGCACCCCAGCTCTGCCTCGCCCCTACCGGGTTCAGACACTGACCAGTGGAACCGGCTTCTCCTGCTCTGAGGGACGCATCACACCCCGTGGAGGACCCGGCTGAGAGGCCACCTCTGTTTCTCTCCTCAGGAAAGAAAGGACCGCTGCTGAGGGCAATCTCTTCCCAGTCGGAGCAAAACTGTGACCACGAGTCACACGGAGAGGCAGGACCTGGAGACCTGCAGAACCAGGCTCCTCAGGGAGGCGTCCAGAACGTTCGGAAAGTTTAGCTTTTCAACAAGCTCTCCCAGGCGATCCTGACGTTAGCTACGCTGGGGAACCACTGAATTCAGTTATGCCTTTTTTTCCCTCAAAATTTGTTCCCTGTTGACCCTTGAACTTACATTATGTAATGAATAAAAATGTTTCAAATATTGATAATCTGTTGATGCTAGCAACTGATCTGAAATTACTACTTTAGGCTTAAAAAATTTAAATTTCAAAATATTATCATACCTTAGTAGTTTGCAATTATAACATTATGCTTCCAACTCTCCCTCCAATCCTCTGTGCAACTGCTTTCGTGTATTTTACTTCCACATATGTTAAAAACCCCATTTACTACTTTTAATTTAATCAACAATCTTTTAAAGAATTAATCTAAGAAAAAATATTTTTAACATCTACTTTTAAAATTTCTGGTGCTCTTAATTTCTTTGTGCAATTACCAATTTCCATCTGGACTAATTCTGCTACAGCCTGGAGAACTACCTTTAACACTTCTTGCAGCACACGACTGTCAGAATGAGTTGTCTCAGTTTCTCTGGGTCTGAAACGTTTTATTTTTGCCTTCAATTTTGAAAAATATTTTTACTGGGTATAGAGCTCTGGATTAATGGGGGGGGTTGTTTGTTTTGCTTTGTTCCCTAGCGCTTTAAAGATGTCAACTCTATTGTCTTCCAGTTGCCATAATGTCTGACAAGAACTCTATTGCACTTGTCTTTTTTCTTGGGTATATGTTGTTCCCCACTCCAGATGCATGCTGTAATTTTTCATTATCTGGTTTTTAACAGTTAATTATTGTGTCTAGGTGGGATTTAGGGGTGGGTATGGAGGCTTTTTTATTTGTGTTTTGTTTGTTGTTTTTGTATTTATACTATTGGGATTCTCTGAGCTTCTCGGATCTGGAGTTCCTTGTCTTGCATTATATTTGGAAATTATCTCTTTAAATATTTTGTTATTGTTGTTCTCTTCCTTGCCTCCTATCCTGGGTCTCTAGTTGCATGTGTATTTGATCATTTGGCATTGTCCCGCAGCCCTGATACGTGGGCTTTTTCCCTCTTTCATTTTCTTTGTGTATCAATTCATATGATTGCTATCAAGCTATCTTCAACTTTGTCAGTCTTTTTCAGCTGACGCTAGTCTACTGAGAAGCCTGCCAAAGGAATCCTTTATATCTTTTTTTATTTGCAGCATTTCCATTTGTCTCTTATAGTTTCTATCTCTCTGCTGAAACTTCCCACGTGTTCACGCATGCCGCACCTTTTTCTCTAAGTCACCTAACGTATGCAGCAGAGTCACATTAAAGCCCCCATCTCCGAGTTCCAGCCTCTGGGTCATCTCTGACTCCGGTTCTGTGGATTGCTTTATCTGTTGACAATGAGTTGTTTTTGGTTTTATTTTGCTTTTTTAATGTCATTTTTTGATTGACTGCTGGAAATCATGTGTAAAATAATAGTAGATACTGAAGTAAATATTTTTTATGTCCTTAAGAAACAGTCTTGCTTGTGGCACAGGAAACAAGGTGGTTGTCAGTCTAGTTAGGAGCTGAGCTGGGTCCAGCTTCTTCTTTCCTAGTCACGGCTTTCAGTGCACCACGGGCCTCACCCTCTCGTGACGGGCTGCTGCAGCTCACAGCAGGGCGGCAGGGCGGCAGGGTTTTCCTCGGCATTCCCGCTCCCTCCTCCGGGACCCCCATTCCGGAGTGCCCGTGCCAGGAGAGGCTCTCCTCCATCTTGCTGCCGCACCGGAAGTGACGGCCATCGCTTGTGTGTCACTCGGCGCTGAGCTCATGGTGGCAGAAGGAGGGCTTTTCCGTTGTCGTGAGCACTGGGCAAACCCCGCGTCCCTGAGCTTTAGGTGGGGTTTTAGGAGCACTCCTGCCCCTCCTTCCCATGAGAACTCAGCCTCGTCTCTGTGGTCGGTCTTGGGTGGGAGAGTTTCTGTCCCTCCTCTAACAGCAATGGATCTTGCGTTTGTCTGGGGAAGGAAAGGTTTGATGACCGTTCTCATAGGAGCTTAAGGCTTTTGCTTACCGGCAGGAAATAATAATGAGAAAAGGACAAAGTTGGTGTCTGTTTCCCAGGAGCCACTGGTCACCACCTGCAAGCCCATGCCATGGAGGGGGCTCTAATCTCTGGCTCCTGCCCTGCCCCAACTCTCGTGATCCCTGGGAGGCCAGTGAGTGGGAGGCCAGTGTGGAGGCCCCAGCATCTGGAGCTGATGTTTGGCTTGTAGGGATTCTTTAAAAATGTCAGCTGCTTTGGCCTTACCCCGGCGTGGCAGCCACTTCTTTCTCCCTGTTCTGCCAACTTTGCCAGGTTCAACCCTCTCTGGGATCCAGCTCGCTTAGCTGTCTTGAGCCCTGAGCTCTCGGAAGGGCTCAGGGAAGTGCATTTTGTAGCTTACCTGGCCTTTCTTGTTCTTAGGTGGGAGCCACACTCTCTGTGGCTTTCTACATAGTAAGAGGAAGTGGAAATCTGAGTTTGTATTTAGCACCAAACATTTGCGTGACGAATATAAACTCATTCCCTTTACATAAGACGCTTCCGTTTCAAGCTGCGTCCCATCTCCCTCCTGGGCTTTAGCTGACACCGCGAGGGCCTGACCAGGCAGGCTGAGGCGACTGAGCCCAGGCTCTGGGGCCGGACGGGACTGGGGCTGCCTGACGACGCTGAGCACAGTCTGTGTCCCAGGAAGGGCAGGGCGGGGCTGGCCAGCAGGTGCAGGGCCAAAACATGAGAAAAAGCAATAAAGGTTGCAATTCAAGAAATATACAGGGTGAGCTGGCACACACCTGTAGTCCCGGCTACTTGGCAGGCTGAGGCAGGAGGATGGCTTGAGCCCAGGAGTTGGAGGTTGCTGTGAGCTATGATGCCACCGCTGCACTCTAGCCATTATGACAAAGTGAGACTCTGTCTCAAAAAAAAAAAAAAAAAGAGAACAAAAAGAAAGAAATATACACCCAAAGAGGATCTTTCAAATCAAAAGCAGGGCAGAC
Organism: Avahi laniger; assembly: GCA_963575035.1. Taxonomy (NCBI): domain Eukaryota; kingdom Metazoa; phylum Chordata; class Mammalia; order Primates; family Indriidae; genus Avahi; species Avahi laniger. Next base: position 5,767 of record CAUYSK010013655.1, on the reverse strand, counting down.
CCTTGAGGTCCAGGATCCGGCCCCAGGACAGACAGCCTGGCTGGACGCCGACTCTCATGGGCTGGGTCAGTTCGGCACAGCCCGTACTCTTTAGCCGACCTCCTTAGGCTGCGCCCGCGCTGCCGGGAGAGGCTCACAGACCCGTCTAAGCACCTGACATAAGGGGTGTGTCCTCAGGTTGCCTGCTAGGGCCGAGCGTGTGCCACTCTCTGCTCCAGAAGGAGCGCCAGTCGTGGCGGTGAGGGACCAAAGTGTGGAGGGAAAAGAAAGCCCTTCCTCCTCCTCCCCGAGTTTAAAATCCAGGGACTGCAAAGCAATCTTCGTCGATTACCTGCCACTGCCCATTTTTAATGAGAACCCCAGCAAAGCATCATTTCTAATTCTGAAAGGAACGCCAACTCCTTCTCTGGACTAGCGTTTCTTCCACTTTAATGTGCAGACGGACCACCTGAACGCAATCTGGTGAACTAGCAGTGTCTGCAACAACAGCCCTGGGCTGGGCCCGCGAGGCTACCTTTCTAACGGGCTCCAGGTGGTGCGACTGCGGCTGCTCCGGGGCCACACAGGACCCGCTGAGCATGTCCAGGGATCCGAGGCTCTCCCAGTTCCCTCCCCGTGAAGCGTGCTGTTCGAGGCAGCCATGCATCATTAGAAACTCCGTGCGCGGACCAAAAGGACGTCTCTACTTGAGGGCCTGAGACTCAGACTCTGACAAAGGCCACAGTGGAGCAGCTGGGACTCCCCAGGTTCCCAGGACAGACCTACAGCACGTGAGCAGGAGCACAGACGGCAGGAACACAGTGTGTTCCTGGGAGCGAACACAGGCAAACGTCCAGCCCACCTGCGCCAGGCACTGGGCCAGGCATGTTAGGTGTGTCATCCTTCCAGCAGGCAGTGCTCACTTGCCTTGCAAACGAATGCACCAAATGCAAATGAACGCGCTACCACAAGCCTGGAGGACATGCAACCCTGTCTTTGGTGCATGTTTCTCATCCTCCCCCCTCTACTGTGGAACCTGCCAGGCTGGCAACAGGACCCAGCCCTGGCACTGCCGTCATTCACGGCCCCCACCCGTCCCCATGGTTCTGCTGTGGGCATTCCTCTGTGTAGAGTGACACTCCCACCAGGGGACTCGGTCTATGCCTCAGCACACGAGACACCTGCTGCCACCGGCCAGTGCCCCTGAAGTTACCACCCCTTTGAGAAAGTGCACACTGAGCGTCCAAGCTACACTCAGAGGAAGATCGTAAGAAAGACCAATTCCCCAAACCTAACGTAGAACTCGCGCGATCCTGTTTATCAGCAGGCCCGCTGCCACGAAAGCGGTTCCCGCGATGCTTTCTTGTGGGAATACAGTCTATAGGAATCTGCCGTCCTTGTCCTCCAAGGTTTCTTATCAGCACCTCGGCAGCAAAACTTACCTTTGAAAAACTTAATTGCTGTTAGAAGCAATTACACCCAGGTTTCATTACAGATAAGAGTATTGCTTCAGACTCCAAGCCTCTAGGTCCCACACTGTCTTGATTGCCATTGCATTTAGTAAGTCTAGAATTTTAAGTCCTCCTATTTTATTCCTCCTTTTCAAGATTGTCTTGGCTATTCTGGATTCCTCGCAATTCTATATGAGTTTTAGAATCAGTCTGTCAATTTCTACAAAAAATCAGCTGGGATTCTGATAAGGATTGTGTTTGATTTGTATAACCATGTGGGGAATATTGTCATTTTACCAATGTTAAGTTTTCAGATCCATGACCATGGGCTGTATTTCCTTTTATTTACACCCTTCTTTCATCGTGTAGTTTCAGAGTATAAGTTTTGCACTTGTTTTGTTAAATTTGTTCTTAAATGTTTTATTCTTTTTGATCATATTGTGAATAAAATTGTTTTCTCAATTTTATTTTCAGATTGTTCTTTGCAACTGTATAAAAACACAATTGATTTTTTATATTAATCTTGTATCCTGCAATCTTGCTGAACTTGTTTATTAGTTTGTTTGTTTTTTTTTTTTGAGACAGAGTCTCACTGTGTTACCCTGGCTAGAGTGCCGTGGCATCAGCCGAGCTCACAGCAACCTCAAACTCCTGCCTCAGCCTCCCAGGTAGCTGGGTCCACAGACACATGCCACCATGCCTGGCTAATTTTTTTCATTTTTAGTTGTTTGGCTAATTTCTTTCTATTTTTAATAGAGACGGTGTCTCGCTCTTGCTCAGGGTGGTCTAGCTGGTTTATAGTGTCGTTCACACTCTTCTGTTTTCTTATCGATCCTCCATCTAGTCCTATTAATTGTTGAAAGGAGGGTACTGAACTTTCCAACTTTTGGACTCTCCAACTGAATGTTTCCAATTGCTGACTTGTCAGTTTCTTCTTTCATTTCTGCCCATTTTTTCTTTATGTGTTTTGGTGCTGTGCAAAAAGTAAAAGCCATATTCCATCCCTTTGCTTTGAACTTCTCTATGTTATTTAAATCAAAGTGAGTTGCTGATAGACGGCACAGAGCTGGGTTTTCTTTTTGAAATCTATTGGGACGATCTCTTTTAATTGATGTGTTTGGCCCACTGACATTAAATGTAATAATTGATATATTTGCCTTTAAGCATATCATTTTGTCATTTGTTTTGTTTTGCCGTCTGTATTTCATTCCTGTCTTTTGGATTATTGTATTTTTCTTTTTTTACTATATCTCTTTGTATAGTTTTTAAAGCGGTTGCTCAAGGGATTACATTATATATAATTAACTTTTCACAGTCTACTTAGAATCAAGTGAAGTGGAGAAACCCAACCACCATATAGGTTCCTTTTCCTCTCGTTGTTTTTACTCCAAACACTTCTGATACCGAATGTGGGGGGGTTTCCCACACCACCAAGCAATTCTCTCACTCTCCCGACACGAAGTCAGTGTCCAAACATATAATAAGAAACATATATTTGGTCTTTTTCCCAAGTTCCTGGTGCAGAGCTCCTTTGTAATTTCCTGAGTGGTAGAGGTAAAAGGAGCATCTTTTGTTATTCCTAATAAGCCCCCTTTCAGCCATCCTGAGTTTATGCTAATAAGCTGACTCCTGGTGGACCCCCAGAGAGCTCCCTGGCTGGGGCTGGTTGCCAGAGAAACCAGCCTTGTAATCAGAGGGTTGGGACTTTCAGCTCCACCTCCCTGATATTTGGGCAGAAGAGAGGAACTGGATATTGAGCTAATGACTGATGGCCAAAGATTTAATCCTGCCTGTGAGATAAAGCCTCCATGAAAACCCCGAACTGTGGGGTGTGGAAAGCTTTGAGGCTGGCGAATACAATCATGGGCAGGAGAGCAGGACACCCAACTAGATGGGGACAGACGCTTCTGCGCTCAGGACTCTTCCAGATCTTGCCCCATGTACCTCTTTACCTGGGTGTTCATTTGCATACTTTATAATATAGTAATAAACTGTTTTCCCCGAGTTCTGTGAGCTGTTCTAGCAGATCATTGAACTCGAGGAGAGGGCCGTGAATACAGGAATTTGAAGTGGGGCGATCTGTGGGACCGCGCCCTTAGCTTGCGGGTTTTGATGCTCACTCCGGGGGGAGTTAACGTCAGAATTAAATTGAATTGCTGGACACCTGGTTAGCGCCCACAGAGCTGGAGAATCGGTTGCTGGTACAGGATAAAGCAAACCAACTGCACGTGTAGTGTCGGAAATGTTAGGAGCAAAAACAATTTGAAGTATTACATCTACGTATGATGCACACACTGGAAACCCCAACAGATAATGTCGTAATTGCTGTTTTTAACCTTCAAATCATAATATTTTTTAAAACCTAAGAGAAACCTAGTCTATTACTTACATAATTAGCATTTCTGGTGTTTTCCTATATTTCTGATGCTTATCATTTCCCTCTGGTATCACATCTCTTTTGTTTGAAAAACTCCCTTTAGCAATTCTTTTAGAACAGGTCTCCTGGATTGATTTGTTTTCCTGTTGGCAATTTTTTTATTTCATCATCATTCCTAAAGGACATTGTCATTGGATACAGAATTCTCACTACAGTTCTCTTACTCCAGCACGTCCTCTGGCCGTCACGGTTTCTAAGGGGAAAGCCGCATTCATTTGAATCTTCGCTCCCCTTATAAGTGATACATTGCTGCGGCCGTTCCCAAGACCTTTTTGTCTAGTTTTCAGTAGTTTGATTATGACGTGTTAGACATGAATTTCTTTCAATTTATCGTTTGGGGGTTACCAAGTTTCTTGAATCTGTATGTTTATGATTTTTTGCTAGATTTGGAAAGTTTTTAGCCATTATGTCTTTAAACATATTTTTCTGTGCACACTCTTTTCTCATCTCCTTCTAGTATTTCAGTAACACAAATGCCAGACCCTTTGGCAGTAGCCTGAAATTTCCGGCTCTGTTCCTTTGTTCATTCTCTTTTCTCTCTGTTGTTCAAATTAGATCATTCTCTTGGTCTGTCTGCGGCGACTCATTCACCTTCATCCTTGTTCCGCACCAGGCCCGTCCAGCGGGTGTTCCACGTCACTTCAGTTCCAGTTTTCATTTAGTCCTTGACATCTTCGCTTTCGTTGCTAAGAATCTCACTTTCCGTTCACTCCCAGGAGCGTGTTATAGTGGGCCCTAAATTCTTGTCTGCTGATTCCACAATCCGCCTCACCCCAGCACGTGCCACTGTCGAGCAGGCTGAGATGCTCGTGGCTGTGTGTGTGCAGTGCACTGCGGATTGTACCCAGGACGCTGGGATCGTGCTCAGCTTCCACGGCGCATGTTGGTGTCTTCTGTTCCAGTGGGCAATCAGCCAGTGTCTTGGAACTCGTGGGTTGAGTTTGCAATGTCAGGTCAGTTTTCAAAGCATTTGCAGAGCTACTCAGATCTGTCCTATGTAAGTGCCACTCGGTGGCAGCCTTGGGCCTGGGCAGGCCCAAGTCCCACAGTTCAGTACTTGTCAAATTTACCTTGGTTTTTCTTTCAAAAATATTTGTTGAATGCCTACAATAGCCAGGCACTGGAGCAGGTCGCACATAAAAAGTCAGCAAGATCCCTTATCTCCTGTCATGGAGGAGATTAATTTCTAGAGGGAAAAGGATAGAGAAACCCTTAAGTTTTAAATGGTGGTGAGTGTTATAAAGAAAACAGGCAGGGTGGTAAAATAGGAAAAATTGTGTGGTTGAGTGGAAGAGATAATTTGTCAACATATTTTCTACCATATGAATTCAGCGTTAGTTTGTCAAGTTCCATTTCTTAAACTCTATGAGAATTGAAAGAGACTATGCTTAATTTATAGATTTAGAGAGAGCTGATGCATTTAAATTGTTGAATCCTCTTATCCAAGTACATGGTACATCTATTTATTTAGGTATGCCTGTGTCCCTTCCAGCACAGACACGTAGTTCTGTTTATGTTCTATATAGAAGAATGTTGCAAATCTATTAAGTCTAATGGTACACACTTTGTTTCTTTATTGCAAATAGGATTCTATTGGTACTAATGCAGAGTTTGTACTGTTCCCAATGAGTAACGTTTGCTCATCAGTCTCTTTGACATGGATTATGGAATTAAGGGTATACATATATATATATTTTTTTTTTTTGAGACAGAGTCTCACTCTCTTGCCTGGGGCGAGTGTAGGTATATATTTTTTTAATGACAATAGAAAAAGTTATGCTCAGATTCTTAGATGGCTGTCATTTTTTGGTGAATAAAAACTATTCTCCGCCTGTAATCCTAGCTCTCTGGGAGGCCGAGGCGGGTGGATCGTTTGAGCTCAGGAGTTCGAAACCAGCCT